>JBBBDQ010001323.1:1962500-2130000 GCA_037127315.1 Ascarosepion bandense
CTTCCTATCTTTATGGTAGCGGTCTGCTGCCAATATATATTCTTGATTATTCTAACGTATTTTCCGAAAATGTCGAAGTTGTCGAGTATCTCTAGCAAGTCTTTGTGCCGCACTTTGTCAAATGCCTTTGCGTAGTCTATAAAGCACAGATAGAGTTCCTACTGCATTTCTATTGCTCTTTCAGATAGCATTCTGAGCAGAAATGTTGCATTCCTTATTCCGGTATCTTTAACAGAGCCACACTGTTCTCGCCCTATCTCTAGGCGGGTTCTTCTGCACGCTCTGTTCATCAGAATCCGGATGATGTGTTTTGTTGTGTGACTCATTAAGTTGATTGTTCGGTGGAGTTTACATTCCTTCGTAACTAGTTTCTTAGGTAGTGTTATGAAAATTAATCTACTTAGATCCTCCGATATATTGCCGTTGTTGTAGATTTCGTTTATTATCTCTGTGAGCCTATCTATGCAAAAGTCTTCTAATGGCGTCAATATCTCTATTACAATCCTATCGAGTTCTGCTGCTTTATTTCTGTTCACTTTGGCCATTGCCACTTCCACTTCGGTTTTTAATATTTCTGGTCCATTCGTATTTTTGTGTATTGTTGGTTGTCGTGGAAAAGATCAGCAATATGCACATCCCATCTCTGAAATATTTTTTCATTTTCTAGTATAAGTTTACCTTCCTTTGCTTTTATATATCCTGTGGCTGAGCAGGTCATTTTTCTTCGTAAGTTCCTTTATTTTTTTATGCATACTACCATTATTTGTCTTGCTCAGTCTCTCTACTTTGGCACATTTGTCGTTGAGACATCTTTCTTTAGCTTGTCTGCATTTTCTCCTCATTTCTTTGTGTATTTTTTTTATCGTCCATTCCATATCTTAGCATTGTTTTTTGTTTATTTTTCATCATGTGAAGAATTTCTTCAGTGATCCATTCATTTTTCTTCCGAAGTGCGTTCATCTCTGAGATGATGTCGTTCGCCGATGTCGCTAGAGCCACTCTTAGTGCGTCCCATTTTGAGCTTCCATTTCCAATTTGTTCTTCATATTTCATTTTCACACTGTCCATATACATTTCCTGCATGTTCGAGTCATTCATGAGTCTATTGTACTGCAGTCTTAGGGCTATGTTAGGTTTCTTTAATTCCATTAGTTTTATCCTTAGTTTGCATAAAACTGGTATGAGGTCACTTCCACAGTAAGCACCTGGGTAGGCTTTGCAGTAAAGGACTGCATTTCTGAATCTTTTGTTGATAGTAACATAATCAATTTGGTTCTTAATTTCTCCCCTCGGACTATTCCATGTCCATAGCCTTTTTAGGTGCTCTTGGAACCAAGTGTTAGTTATTATCTGGTCATTCGTTGTGTACCATTGGACCCATTTCTCACCACGGCCATTGCAGTGTCCTAGTCCGAAATGCGGACCGTTTCACCTTCTCTTCCTTGGCCGACTTTGGCATTGAGATTTCCCATTATGATTTTAAGGTCTTGTGATTTGCTTTGAGCATGGAGTAGACGGACTTGATTTCTTCTTCTGTATTTTGTGTTGTCGGTGCATATACCATTATTACCGATATATTGAGAGTCTTCTCTTTCAGTTTAACTACTAGAATTCTTTCAGATATCTGGTAGTATCCCATAACGCATTTATCCAGTATAATGCCGACTCCTTTTTCATTATTTTCGCCTCCTGCGTATATAATTCTGTGGTCGTCACTAATGAAGTCTCCATTTCAAACTAATCAGCTTATTTCACACTTTCCAGCTGTCCACAGTTGTTCATGGTTCTGACATTCTACGTCGCAAGAGTTAATTTTTGTTTGTTGTGAACAGTCGCAGGGCAACGGTCCGGTGACACCTGTCGCTCATGTCCCTCCATTCCGGGCGAGGGATAAACTCTGAAGAAATTTGTCCCTTTTACGCCGTTAATGCTAACAGTCGCAGGATGCCGGTCCGGTGACACATGTAGCGCATGTTGTTCCTTTAATGAGCGAGAAGTCAGTGTCCTTAGGCTTAACCCCCTTCGCGTCGTTAGGGTTTGTCATATTGTTGTACGAGTTCATGAATATACGTGGGAGAAATAGTGGAGTGGTTTTTCATTGCCCTTTCTACGGTGTTTTATCGAGACACCACCTTTAGTTAGCTAGCCGTTGACGTTGAAAGTTCATCCGACCTTTGTAGGTTTAATTTTTATTCTAAAACCCGTCAGAGAGACAGACAGACAGACAAAAAAATCTAACAGACAGAAATGGAGGGGGGGAATGAGAAAATGTAAATATTAAATAAGTCCGAATGACCACTTTTAAAGAGGAAGATAATGCAGATTCCCTAGATTAGTATTTCGTTTAAAATTTTCTTCGACATTTCAAAAATATTTCAAAGACAATATTAATATCCCTTTTTTTCTCTTTTGGAAACTCGGTAGCCACTAATCTTGAATTAAAAAAGAAGACTGAACAAATAAGAAACGTTTATAAATTTAACATGCTTTGCTTTTATTTAAGCTTCATCAGAAAAGATCTTCAAGTAGCTATTACTTTGGAGAATCTTTTATATGCATCAGTTCTCATAAGTATCTTAGTTTTTACATGAATTGGGAACAAATATAGACCAGAATCCGACAAACTGATAGAATAATGAACAAATGTAATGTCTACATTTTTTAGATAAAGTAGCGTAACTATTTACATTGTTCAAACTGTTGTCCTCATCTTTATTGGAATAATTCGGACGTTTCGGTCGTTGTATGCTCTAGCCTTCTTCGAGTGATATATGTTGTAATTTCAAACCCTTTTATTTCGCGAGCGTAGATTGTTCTAATTCCACGTGTCATGCCTTTGAAGTTCTCTGACTCAGTTAATTTCTATTAGTAACTCAACTCTCAAAGTTTTTGTTCCCTCCGCTGCGGGCAGGTATTAAACTTCCAACTGTTTGTGTCAAGTCACTTTAGGATCACTCAACCAACACTTTTATCCACCAGGCCTGATGAGGGTTGGAATGTATAACGACCGAAACGTCGTTAATATGACAATAACAATGAGGACAGCAGTCCGGACAATGTAAATAGCAAACGTTTATAAATTTAGCATGTTTTGCTTTTATTTAAGCTTCATAGGAAAATGGAATAAACATAAAAATCGGGAAATCAAAACATAACTGGCCAAAAGGATTTCGACTAACGTTATTTTTGGTACCGAAAAAAAAACAAAACAGGAATGAAGTTATTTGAATAGCCCAATCGATATACCGAAAAAAAAAGAAAAGAAAATATAGTAATTGAATATATTTTTTCTTTTCCATCTGTTAGAGGCTAGGTGAGGGATATTCTAAGAAGACCATCCAAGAAAAACAGACAAATGAAATTACGGCCCTCGAAAACGAACAACCACATGAGATAATTTTTTTTACGACTCTTGGATACTAGCCTCAAATTTCGGTCAGAAATATAAAAATTCTTAATGGTTTCTTGTCACCGAATTCAGGATAGAAATTATCACGGAAAGAATATATATATATATATATATATATATATATATATATATCTGTTATTGTGAAAATTGAACGACGATTGATAAAATAACAGCTGCCTATAGTTTGATTTTAAACAGAATCTTTCTCTTGCATGGGAAATTGTTGAAAGAATTTTCTGACCCTTAAAGACGAGTCACAAGTCAGAGAGAGAGAGAGAGAGAGAGAGAGAGAGAGAGAGAGAGAGAGAGAGAGAAGATTCTCATAAATAAAGTTTCTCTGTTTTTAGGGAATTTTGCGACGCTGATAATTAAAAAAAGAAACATGTTTTATTTTTTTATATTTTTTAAATTCGTTTTTGTCGAAGCTAGATAATTTCTTGCGACAGTTAAATACGAAACCAGAAAGCTTAGATAATTAAGAATGTCGAGCGGCTGTCTCTTTTTCCTACTTGTTGACAGGGGGATTGAAATGATAAAACTTTTTCTTCTTTTTCTATGTGCCGTGCCCCTTGAAAACGTAGGTAATCATGACCCACTACGTCTCTCTATCACGTGTTGCCCAATCCTTCTGTTATACCGTTCAAACCCCGTATGTTAAGCCTTCTCTTTCCCTTTATCCGTGAGTATCAGATTCTCCGAACTGTCCTTCCTCACCGCATGCCCCAGAAACTTCAGCAGTCTTTTCCTGACTTTAAGTATCAGTTTAATTTTCGTCAAAACATCCTCATTGTTCACAGGTTCGGTCCATGGTATCCTCAACATCCTTCTGTAGAAGCACATTTCGGTTGCTTCAAGTATTTCCTTCATCTTTGATGAGATTGTCCAGCATACGCTGCCATAATGAAAGACAGACATCACATATCAGTCCAGTACTGTCTTTTTTGTTCCCAGAGAAAACTTCCTGGAATGCATCTTTGGCCATACCAATACGCCTTCGGATCTCAGCGTCACACTTTTCGTCCACTGTAAGAACACTTCCCAGGTATTTAAATTTCTGTACTGGCTTGATTTTAGTCTCCCCTACTTGAATTTGGCATTTTGGGTTACTCTTTTTACTGATTACCATGCATTCTATTTTCTTAAGGTGTATATGTAGCCCTTTCAACTTTTTGTAACTAATAAAAGGTTTGTAGTTTATTTTCCGTGCTTGCTATCAACACTATCTGCGTATCTTATATTGTTCCGATTGCAGCCAGGAATGATAAAACCTGGCAGGACTTCTAGCGCTCTCAGAAATGTCTCGCTGTATAGATTAAAAATTTCCGGTGAGAAGACATATACTTTTCTTACACCCCTTTCTATCTTTGTAACACAGATGTGAAAAATGACCACACACCAAGCTTCGATAAAAAAGAAATTTGGGGGCGATAATTAGATTTGGCCGTCTGGGCTGGACCACACCTCTCAGACGGTTATGGTGAGAGGCACCCACACAAAGCAGATTGGTCATTTAGAAATGCTAGCGTACACAGAGTGCGTCACACCCACTCCAACTGGATGCGAAGCTCAATATAAGTAATAGTCGGTGGGTTTTCAGACAGTGGAGTTAGAGTTCGACCGGTCACACTGAGAAATTCAGTGTGGGTTCGGCTGACGTTCGTCGCATCCCGGATCCGGGGTGATCATCTTCTGCTAGAGAGAGAGTGTGTTGTGGAGTTATTTTCTCAGTGGACGCTAGTATTTGTGCTAAAATTGGTCCTAATATGTTCGACGTACAAAACGTTAGGAACTTGATATAATATGTAATCTTGCCAGGTCCCTGACTACTTTCGTATTCGACTAACTGTCGACTTCTATTGTCTAACATCGACTGACCCTCGTTCCTCTTACTACTCCTACTTAAATTAGGTGGGCGAGTCTATTCATTATAGAATAGGTACGTTTCACGATAACAGAGAGATTCAACGTGAAGAGGAAAAGTCGATAGACGTGAAGAGACACAGACAGGAGAGACCTGACGAAGACGCAATCAAGACAGAGACTGGTGCAGACTAGAAGACAGTGTGTGCTGACTGGAGAGACTCGTCAAAGACGCAGACAAAGACCGGAAACAACTGGTGGAGACCATACCGGAGAGACGCGATCAAGACAGTGTGTGCTGACTGGAGAGAACCAGAAGAGGCACGGACCGGAAAGACCCGGTGAAGACGCAGTCAAAACGGAAGCTGATACAGAGCAGAAGACAGTTTGTGAACACCGGAGATAACTGGGAGAAATCAGACTAGAGAGACCTGACGGAGACATCATACAGGAGACAGATTCGACACTCACATTTAGAGTTGAATTTTTTGAGTTGGAATTTGGAGTTGAAGTTACACCGGTACGGATTGAGTGAACACGAGAGACGTATTGTCCCGTGATTGCCTGCCTTAGAAGAACCTCCGACTTTGGCCTGGTGACAGACCAAAGTCTTAAATAAAGTGTTACATCCTATGGAATCCGTAGGGTGGAATTATAATTGTCTCCATGAAAGAGTGATAAAATCAAACCAAATACTGTACTAAACCGAACGTATATATATATAAACACCTTATTTTTGATTTCGCCAAGATTTTTTTTATTGTGGCTCCCAGCTTCATCTAGGTCATCGATGCAGTGGATTTCGGCGATTTTCAACCCGATCCAGCTTTGTGATCAATCAAACACAACGTGGGACAGAGCCGATTTTGGAACGAAGTGATCCACTATCAATCAGCCGCGAAGATTTGGGCGTCAACACGAAGGACACAGGGTGAGGTTCGCATTCGTGTTTGTGTGTGTGTGTGTGTGTGTGTGTGTGTGTGTGTGTGTGTGTGTGTGTGTGTGTGAAAAGAGCGTTTATTTTACTCAGCAAATATTCTTCTGAAAATCTATATCAATGCACTTATTTCAGTGGTAAATTCCCGTCACCTCAGTGCCGCGATAGGAACCAGCACTGCATGGAATCTTAGTTCCGCGCCTCAGTGCGATCTTTAGACCGTGCAGTATTGATTACTGTGTCCACACTATCTATATAAGCCATCTATCTTCGATATTGACGATATTGAGCACTCTTTCCCTATAAACATAGCAAATGTTCATATTATATATAAGACAAGTACGAGTGTGCTTAATTGTCACCGTTCAATTGCTCTACAGACGAATGAGTATCTGTGGGATTACGTTCCCTTCTTGAAAATAAAAATTCTATCCAATATTTTAACTCTAAAGTTACCTAATTTCAACCCGGAAGCTATTATTAGAATATTTGAATTTAAATACGCATAAAAAAGATATGCACTTATATTACATTCTCTTGGTTTAGAAAACAATCTAAAAAAACAATGCACTGCACCGCACCAACCTGGTATTGTCTCTTAGATATTATTCAAATATACGAAGATATTTAACTTAGTTATCTTAACAATCGGCTATTATTGAATCCGGTTGTTAACGAAGACCGGTTGTAGGAAAGAGGCGTTTTATATGAAAGCAATTTATTTTTGTTCGCTTTCTATGTCCTTGTATATCATTATTGAAACTTTATATACGGGAATGGTGATTCATTTTTTTCCATTTTGGGAAGTTGCCTCTCTGCACTGTTTTTCCTGTAATGCAGGCAATTAATCGCCATGTGTCCCCTCGTGTCACGCCGTGTCACGCCGTGTCACGCCTATACTTCAACTACCGTTATCAGCTACATTTTTTCTTTTTAATTACTCGATATGTTTAAGGTATTTATTTTGGGAATGCAAGGGTCTCACAATATTTTGGTGCAGAGGTCACATGCATGTGATAAACAGAGGCAGGCCAAACAATTATAAAATTCTGAAGGCGAGGATATCTGAAAATGTTAGATAACTTAATCAGGTGTTGATATTTGTATAATAATGGGTGATACGAGATTGAGCATATGAACGAATCTGTCATTCCTCAGACCAAATTCAAAAAGTGTAAACGAAGTTTGGTGGAGACTGTCATTCGCCATTCTGTGATATCGGTAAAAAAATGTACTTCTCCCAGTTTAGGACAAAGTCTTTCGACAATATTTTGCAATTTATGCCGTCTGTAATCAAGGTACATGAAGTTATAAACTTTCTTTTTCATAGAGATCTGACCGTTCTCTTTTTCTGATTAAGATTTTTTTCTGTCAACAATTCGTTTTAAAGTGTCAGACTAAATGCAAATATGTATGATTTAGTTCAGTGTAATCAATTTATAAAATCAATGATACACTTAAATAGCGATTACTAAGTGTTCTTAACTTCTTTTGAGTGGCTTCTAAGAGCAATAACCTGGTTGACAAATTTCAGTTAGTCAAATTTCAATTTTGTTCATATATCACCATTTTTACTTAAAGCGTGAAGGATAATTTCCGAAAGCTGTGGCAATATACGATTTTACAAGCAAGTAGTACTTGTGTGGTACTTATGAACAATTAAAACAATCATCAGGAGATTTTTAAAAAATTCTTTTTATTTCCATTTTTTTTCATTTTTTTCTTTAATTGGATATGCAGGTAGTTTAATGGTTAGCGGCTCGAAACGAGACATCTGCAAGCGAACGAGAAATCTGCAAGCAGAGTTGGAATCCCAGTTGAGATCGTTATATTCCTTTTCGCCCGAATATTCTATGGAAAGAGCTGAATCCATCTTTTCTTCTCCCAGCTATGGTTTAAATCGTAAGGACAACTAAGATGTTGAGCTTTTGGTTGACGACCAGTCTCCATCCCGTAAAGACCTACTTTTTACGGCAACACAGCAGCAATATCTTATTTGCTGAGAGTGGAATCTAAATGACTTGAATGAATGTTTATTTTTACTTGACGTGAGCTTAGTTAAGATGATAGACATGCTGATAAGCAGATAAATAAAACAGAATTCGAGGGAAGGTGTTTAGTTGACCACCCCATGATTATTTTCCTCAAAGATGGAAGTGGATGAACAGCTGAAGAAGACCATGTTTAAGGGCAGTGAAAGTAATATTTCATAATAAAAGAGATCGTTTGAGCCATTTATAAATCAACTGGTGTGATTGAGGACCGGAAATCAGACCAGAAGTGGTTCGGACTAGCCAAAAGACCTCATGTCTTAATGAAAGTCCGGAATTAAATCATAACCGACATGGTCCCAAAAAGATACGCCTGTGTAAAATCCAAGTCTATTGAAATAAGTTGTTAGTCGTATGCAAAAGTGATCTTTATGTCATTTCGTTATATCGTTTCAACTCCGTCACAAGAGTAAAAGACGTAAAAAAAAAATTGAACAATTTTTGTCATTTTTTCAATCTATTCGAGTTGTCACAGTGATAAAGCAAACTATTGTGAAGAAAAAAGCAAATAAATGCTTGTAAAATCAGTCGATATTGTTTTTGTTTTTCATGCCTTTTTGCTAACCACTAATCTAAAAATAAATTGATTGAACAGATGGAGTCGAAGCAGGAATTGAAAATGCATTTACATGACAATATAAGATTTCAAGTAAGGAATAACGCTATGCCAACATTTAAAAAGATACGTTGGGTTTATGATCAAGGAATCTTAACACATAGTCAAGTAAAAAATTGCTTTACAAAGATTCGTTCTGGAGAAACGCCCATAGAATATGAACCCAGATTGGAGCATTCATCTAACTCTGATGATGAAGCTCTAAAGTCATTAGCGAAAAGAAATCCACATCGAAGTACTTAAGAATTAGCAAAAATATAAGACACTACAATTATGCGCCAACACTCATTTATTCATTTAGAGTCATTAAAACGCAATGAAACACTAAATGCACATTTATACGTCCAGAAACTGCAATATGTCTATAAAGGTTTGAAGAAAAGAGCTGTGTTCGTCGATAAGAAAATCCTTATTCTAATCTAGGACAACAGAAGGTCGCATACAGCAAAAGTAACATAGAAAATAAATTTGGAACTGTCTTTTCTAGTCCACACGCCATATACATCTGACCTTTCACCAACTGATGACCTTTTTTATCGCTGTAAAACGGTTCGTTAAGATAACTTTCTCATACAGTACGGGTTTCGCTTCACCAGGTCTACTGCTGATATGCTAACGACCATTACCGAGTACATATACCGGGCACTCGACAAGAATGGTGAAGCCCGAACCGTTGCCTTGGATATCTCCAAAGTATTCGACAGGGTCTGGCATGCTGGCCTCTTGTGCAAACTGCGAAGCTATGGGATAACTGGACATCTGTTTGACCTCATCCAGTCCTTCCTCTCTAACCGCACATTGAAGGTGGTATTAAATGGGCATGCCTCCCAAAACTACCATACGAACGCGGGCGTCCCTCAAGGTTCTATCCTAGGTCCCACACTCTTTCTGATCTACATTAATGATCTCCCCGACACCATTAAATCCCAAGTTGGCATGTATGCCGATGACACAACAATCTACTCTCGCATCAATCAGAAACCAGGTGTGGACGACAAAGTGAACCTCGCTGCCGTACTTGAAAGGGACCTCCAATCCGTAGTGGCCTGGGGTAGGAAATGGCTGGTAAATTTCAATGCCTCTAAAACGAAACTGTTATCAACTAACCACCATAGACAATCGCATCTACCTCCCATTAGCATGAGACAGGCTAGCCTCCCAGAGAGTAAAATACTACGCCTCCTTGGCCTTACACTTTCGGCGGACCTCAAATGGAATGACTATATCGAATCCATTGCCAAATCTGCTGCTATGAAAGTCGGCTGCCTGTGCAGGGCCCGGAAGTTTTTCACACCTGAATCTATTCTGCACATATACAAATCTACCATCCGCCCGTGTATTGAATATTGCTGCCATATCTGGTCGGGTGCCCCTGCTGCTCTCCTTGGGCTTCTTGACAAAATACAAAGGAGGATCTGTAACGTGGTTGATACTGACTTGGCAGATCGGCTGCAGCCGCTCTCTCACCGGCGTGATGTGGCTTCCCTGTGCCTCTTCTACAAGTACTTTCATGGCTACTGCTCCGATGAGCTTAGTTCACTGGTGCCGCCTAAGCACGAATTTACACGAGATACTAGATTAGCAACTAGGTCCCACCCTTTTACAGTTAAACAAATAAAATGTAACCGTAAATTCTACTCCAACAGCTTCTTTTCTCGCGCTTCCCGCCTGTGGAACTCCCTTCCATAACTCTGCTTTCCCGATAGTTACAATCTCCAGGTGTTTAAATGTAGGGTCAATAGACACCTCCTATCACACTAACTCCCAATTATTCTCAGAACACTCTCATCTACCCAACCCTCATTCTCGGTATCCTTACCCGCCTATCACCCACCCTCTGACATTTCCTATATTTAATCATCCTTTCTCCACTCTACGTAGCCCCATGCGTAGTAGTGGCAGTGACATGCCTTGCTCGGGGTGAAACGCTTATAAAAAAAAATAAAATAAAAATAAACCCCTCTAATTTAAGAGTCTGAAAATTTTCACATCAGAATCTGCCGAATTTTACGCAAAAGGAATCTAAGAAAACGGAAATTTTTGACTTAAATATATTTGGAAATAAAGAATTACCCTAGAAATTACATCTACTTAGGTATATATCACAAACTAGACTCGGAATTAAGAACGATACATGAAATTATATTAATATTGCTGAAAAAACAGCAAAGCATGACATTAAAATCATCAAAATGTTTATGCTTTTAAGAGGAAAGATCAAAGTTTGTTATCATTATTTTTAAACATTGTTTAATCCTTTCTAACACGTTCGAAATTTCGGTTAATTATTTTTCTTTTTCGTCAGCGATTCACCGGATGTTTACTAGACGTTACTATTATAGCAAACGAAATATTACGCATATTTTTGGCGTTGAAAAATACATTGATTTGGAAATTCTTGCAAAAATCAATCGTCTGATTTTAATGAAACTTTCAGAACTTATTCATGAATAAATGAAGTTATTCATGCAATTATTATTTTTTTTAGAAAATCTTGGTATATATATATATATATATAATTTTTTCCACACCTTCAATTAATTACATGAAACTTGTAGAAATCCAGTATGGATCCCAATATGTTTTATTAGGTAAGTGCAGGACTTCCCGGGGAATGTAAATTATGTATTTTTTTTAAAGACTATTTTTCCGAAAATCTGATTTGAATAATAAAATAAAAAATGCATTAAACCTACACCACTTTTAATTTAGATAAACTTTTAAATGATTTTATCAATAATATATATTACAAATATCATATACTGAAGAAAAAAGTCGATGAATAATGAATTTTTATAGAAATTGTTTTCATTATTTTTTTACTGAGTTATAAAGTTTCAAACATTTTTTAAAATTTCTTCTAGTCACTCAGTGTCTTTGGTTATTAATTTATTAAGTAAAGAGTATATTTACAAATCGAAAATTGAACAGCTTAATACAGATAATTTAGAATTAAGATTTTTAAAATAATTAAAACATTTTTTATGTTAAACTGCAATTTTTTTTACTATGGAAACTTATAAGAGACTTATTATTAAAAGTCTCAAGGGTTGTTCCCCTTACGAAACGTTAACTTGGGTCATGTCCTGTTTTGTTCACCATACTTCCAGATGTTTAAAAATTGATTGATAACAGGAGCTGTCATTGCCTACTTGAAAGGTCAACGAGTCAGATCTTTCTGATTAAAAAATATTTCTATTCTAAATGTCATACTATAAGCAATGTTTGTTTCAAAGCAGATTAATTTATCTTTAAAATTGTTAATTTTCCGAAAATAACGTGTTACTGTTGTATATTTTATTTTTGCATGATTTTTAAAACCGAGAATTGAATTTTGTTTACAAATGTGTCGATCACTCAAAAATGACTGAATTCTTTTTTAATTTAAAAAAATCTCAAGATTTTAGGTTCCAATCAATATAATTTCTGTTTGAAATACACCAGTGTATTTTACTTACTGAAAATAATAAATTTAATCATTTAGCTCATTTAATCATGTAAAATGAATGGAGGTACCTATATTAATATATAAAGGTAATTTTTATGAAAAGTTACATTTTCTTTAATCTCAATGATTTAATGGGAATTTAGAAAAGTCAAAATAAATAAAATCACAGCAATTAAAAGATTTCTTGTCATTTTTGTATTATGACCTGGGTAAGGACTGAATGTCAAAAAACTAAAAACCAGCAAAAATGGCGCCGCACATACTGACTTTATGCCAAGGAAAAATGACGTTGACAGAATGGTCCGTGTAAATAACGCCCGCAATCCCGCACGTATGCCTACACTAGTTCCAATTTCCTCCCGTGTTCTTTAAACTAAGCACCCATACGTCCTTTATCCTATTAAGACTTTATGTCGGTCTTTGCCCTCTTCTGGTTTGGTGTCAATTCTCATTTTCCTCCTTTAGCTTTTCCTTTTTTGGTCTTATTACTCTTCCTTTTAAGTAATCTTTCTATTTAGAAACTTGATCGACAGTAGTTTTAATTTGTTTCGGTTTACATCCTTTTGGAAATCATTTTATGGCGATATTTATATTTCGTTGGTAATTAGCTCTATTTTTTTTATAGTCATCTTTAGATCTTAATATCTTTTACTTCATTATCCTTTAATTGTATTTTTTTTTAGATACATCTATTCTTTTTTTGTCACATATTTATTTTTTTCTTTTCTTCATTTCCTTCTGAGACCCGTTCTTCATTTCATCTTTGTCGTACATATCTCTTTCAGGAATCAACATGGAAACTCTACTTTGACTACTTATAACAGGAAAATTTTAAAAAATTGTCAACGAAATGATAACTTTAGTTATAATTGCATCAAACTGAAAATAAAGTGCGGCAGAAATTTACATTTTTCACAGAAAAAAAAAACAAACAAACAAAAAACAAAAAAAACAAAAAAATAAAACGGAAGAAAATAATTTTTCCTGTTTTTTTCCCCGGAAAATCTGGTGAATAATTTTTATCGTTTGAAATTCAACTGTTGATCCTTTCAAATATTAAATTATTTTATTTGCAACTTTTCACATATATATACATAATTTTTGCATTTCAGAAGTTCGGTATTACTCTCTTATATAGAAGTTTACAACAACATTAAAATTCATATCTTCTTTCAATTTTACTAGATATTTATTAAACCTATTTTAGTCTGTCAATATTGGTTTATCCAGTAAGAATCGAATTCAGTCGTAATGAACAAAGTCTGGTAAAGCGTAACCAAAGAAATTTAATAAAATTCCTCCGCAAATGTATAAATAATTGTTTTGTAATTAACAGCAACTTGTAAGTATCTAGGCATTAATATTTGTAATTAAAATCAACCAACCGGAATTTTTTTAATATTTAAAGTGAAAATGAGTTATAAATGAATATCCCGTTTCTACGACAATGGCTTTCTTATGAATTTTTTTTACGGAAGTCAAAAGGGAAGGGGGAAAAACAAAAACGCGATTATTCTCCTCTTCCCTCTACACTATTAACTCCGGTCCATAAACCCTTTTCTCGTAACAGATAGTGGCTTGGGGACACAAAAATTATTTTTCACACCGGAATACAGATACGTATACAAGTTTGTGTGAGGGAATATATATTCTTTCACCCCCACCAAAAAAAAAAAAAATTTAAAAAAAGGTGAAAGAACTCTTGCCTACTAACTAGAGGCGGTGTTTCAAATCCCCGTGAAGAAAGCAACGGGAAACCACTTCACTATTAATCCCACAAAACATCATGGCAACTATCAAATAAAATATGAAAACTAACGGTGTGACGGGGATTAATTCTCTGTTAAGAGATGACATGTGCAATGTGTCCTTTGACCGTCACCCAGTTTAGCATAAACAACGTAAAAATATACCAAACTATCGCCCGGTTCACACTCCACCCACCTCTATTGAACAGGTGTAGAGGCTCATCCCTTGTTCCCTGTTTAGGAAGTGGTTTCCGGCTTTCTCTTTTCTCTCCTCAGACCTCAGTATTGGTGCTACTGTGATTTTCCTGCGACGTGTGTGGTTGGTGGCAACGTCTCTTCATTGTGAGGGTATCGGGTTGGAAGTTTTCTGGTTGCTGCTTCCGACTAGTAGTTAGGAACTCTAATTCTTGCGTAGCGTAAAGAGTGGCTGCTCTGATCAACATTTGCGTAATATCGGGGTTCTTGTAGTGCCATGTCGCGCATGGATACGTGTCCCTGCAAGCGCTTTCGGTGGACAACCCTGAGGCCACACTTTACTGCAGCCCGAGCCAACTTGCAGTCAGATATGCGCTGTATCATTCTCTCAGTAAACAACCGCTTGGCGTCACACAGGATCCTCTTGTACTCATTACGAGCAGATATAAATAGGCGCTTATTGTAGTCAGATGCATGTCTCCGAAATAGTCGAAAGTAGTGGTTCCTGTGAGCAATGGCGGCCAAACAGGCAGGAGAGAACCAAGGGAAGGAATGAGATTTGAGACGAAACTTCCTGGTTGGTATGAAGCTTTCACCCAGGAAGAAATCTCAGAGGCGCAGTCATCAACTGGGAGATCGAACACTTTTTCCCAAAAGATGTCGAATAGGAAATCGCGAAACGCGACCCAGTCAGCTTTTTGGTAGCAGTAGGAGATCCTATAGGTAGGAGGCTCTTGGTGGGAGTGAGTGGTGAAAAATATTGAGAGAGACAACAGTATGATAGGAGTTGCCGAGAGGGCAAAGCTGCGAGACTTGGTAGAAGTCAGGTACAGAGGTAAAGCATAGATCTAGTAGAGAAGCGTGTTCTGAGGGAATGCTGGGAAAACGTGTGGAGGAGTCCACCACTTGCGCCAGGGAATGGAAAATGGCAAAATTCATGGCGTGGATGCCAGCTGAATCAGTAACAGAGTCTTTAAGCCACTCAGCATGACGGGCGTTAAGATCTCGTAATACAAATATGTGAGCGAATGGGTGGGAGGAAGTAGCCTTATCTATATTGTCAGAAATGCTGTCTAGAAGGGAGCCGTCGGGAGAGGAGTGGGAACGGTAAAGGAAGAAAAACGAGCTAACCGAACTGAGAAGTGACAGACAGAGACATATATATTGGTGGCCAGGGGATTCGAGAGATGTCACCCTAGCTATAGGGAGGTGTTCACTAACATAAGGCCCCAGCCCATGCATATGGACAGTGGAATCCTTCCTTAAGAGGGGAAGATACCCAGAGATCGAGAAGGACATGAAGAAACTAAGGAAGAGAAACTAAAAACCAAATCAACTCATAACTATCAACAAGTGATTAAAAAATGCAGCTGTTCAATGCAAAATCTATCAAAGTGTTGATTTCATAAGTGATCACCTCCCTGCCATAAGTAATCTAAGAATGTAACTATGGAAAGTGAAGCCTAACACAGCGTCAAAATTGCAATACAACAAATTCCTTAACGGCCCGAATCTGAGGAAAAAATATATGAACCGTGTGAAAAGATACGAGGGACAAAATTGAAATGGAAACTAGAAGTGGGATACACTAAGAGAAGCTTTAGTGACATCAGTAAACGACATCATAAAAATGGCACACTGACATTAGAGAAAGAAAAATACTTAAAAAATGCGACAAATACATCAGAGATCTCTTCCATGACGAAAGTGAACCGGCAATACACAGAAATATTGACGGGCCGGAAATATTAGAAACCGAAGTAGAGGCTGCACTGGTCAAATTAAACAGAATCAAGCGGAAGGGTCAGACAGTGTGGTAATAGAGATGCTGACAACCTTAGAGAATTTTAGTATAGACAAGATTACAGAAATAATAAATGAAATCTACAACAGTGGTGATATACTGGAAGACCTAAGCAGATCTATTTTCATAGCACTGCCTAAGAAACAAGGCATAAAGACATGCGAACTCCACTGAACAATCAGCCTAATGAGCCAATTAACAAAACTCATCATCCGAATTTTGACGAATATGGCGCGCAGCAGGTTGATTGATTATTTATTTGTTTTACCAGCATATCAGCCCCCCTATTTGTTATTTAATGCTAAAACTCGATTTTTATATTCAGGAATTTTTAAAACGTTTCAAATCGTTGTGAATTTAAAAAAAAATTGTTTTCAAAATATCAGGAGTTGTAAGGTTCGTTAATATTTCCAAACTGTAAGTTGTATGGTTAAAAGCCCAACTTCTATTTTCTGTAGAAGTATTTTATTCTTTTTCAATATCTTCTTTTTTGGGTATGTTAATTCTTATTTTTGAATTTATTCTATTTATGATTTTTGATGCGTACATGTAGAATGTATTATAGTAATGATATTTGTCTCTTAATTTTCCGTACATATTTCATTGATTGTTACTTTTTGTTCTTTGTATCAATGTTAGGTCTGTGTGATGTTTGGAGATTGTTCATAGAAATACTTTATCTATTTGTTACATTATCAGAATCTTTTATTTATTTGATTCACTAATTCAAAGTCCTACTGAAGGGATGGATGTTGATTTATTTCTATAGAACTGGATATATATTGAGGTTCATATGTTTTGTTGGTATGCCAAGTTTCTTGGGTTAGATTGTAGTCTTAGTGCATTTTGAAAGGATAGTTTTTCGCATACCGGTGGTTCATTGTCTTCTCATATAGACTTTGCATGAGTGAGGTCCGGAAGGCTTTGAGATTTAATCTCAGTTCTTGATTTTGTATTGTTTTTTACATATGGCACTGTAAATGATGCATCCATAGTCTAATTTTGATCTGATGTGTAACCTATATATTCTGAGCATTATCTTTTGGTCGGCACCCAAATTCAGTTTTGATAGTACTTTTATAAGTTTTTGATATTACTTAAAGCCTTTTGGCATTTTTGATTAAGGTAATCATTGCGCGCTTTAAAGTCAAGTTTGCTATCTAGTATGATTCCTAGCTATTTTATTTGTTGGATTATGGGAAATAAATTTAATTGTAATTCTGGCTGGATTTTGGTAATGAGTATGATATTGAGAGATCATCTACATATTTGGAATTTTCAATTCCTGTACTAATGGTTTTATTATTCTCTTAATGTACTCCTGTCTCCTGTTTGTGTGTGTTTGATGCTGTGTTTTTATTTCGTACTTTGAATGTTCGGTTTGACATGCATTTTTGGATTAATACAGCCATTCTTCCTTTTATTCCCATCTTGTGCATGTCTTTTAGAATAATATGGATCCATTGGTGTCGTAGGTTTCCTCAAGATCGAATAATATTGATACATGATGACCTCTGACATAGCCATCTCAAATAGAACATTATAGCCGTATAAGTTGATCGTTGGTTCTTTGTTTTTTCCGAAATTCATTTTTAGAATGGTCTTTGTTGGGTTTAGGAATTGGAACAATGACAGACTCAAGCCACAATTTTGGGAATTTGTTGGAACACTGTATATCACTGAAGAAGTATTAAGTATCTGGAGAAGTATTAAGAGAAACTTTTCTAGCAGATATTTCAAATATTGCTAATGAATTTCATCTGAGCAATTTTATTTACTTTCTTTATGGTGTCTTATAGTTCTGCCTTAGTAAAGAGAACATTGTATCCTTTATTGTTTGAAGTGAATGTAAGTTATTCTTGTTTCATAATGTTTTTATATTTTTGAAATTTGTGAGTTTTGTTCAGTTTCTTTGAACCTATGGCTATTAGGTTAGTTATTTTCTTTTTGCCGGTATATTTATCCATTTTAGCATAAGTGGACTGTTGCAGTTTGTAATGTTTCTTCATTATTTTTTTTATTTTCCAGGTTTTATTTATTGGGGTTTTGTTGTTTAGTCTGGAAACATAGTTTTCCCACGATTCTCTTTGGGATTTTTTAATTATACACTGTTGCTTGCAGTTTTGTCGGTTGATTGTGCTTGGGTTATAAAAAGTTCTTTATCATATTTTTTCTAGTTTTAACTGCTTCTCTGTATGTTAATATAAACCAAGGTTTTGATTTGGTACGTGGTTTAAAGAAAGATTTGGGTATTGTTTGTTTTGCTATTTGCATTAGTATATTTGTAAAATAGAATATATTAGTTCTGGTTCATTGAGAATTTCCATGTTGATTTGGAATGAGCACAGTTCATTGTATTTTAACCAGTTCGCTTTGCTTAGTTTTCATTTTGGTTTCCTTTTTTCTCGCATATCCTTGCTTATATTCAGACAAATAGGTGAATGGTCACTAACAAATCGGTCATCATGAACTTTTCATTGAAAGACCATAAATATTGATGGGGAGCATATGGTTAGGTCAATAGCTGATGTTGATCTGGTACCTGGGTGTAGGCATGTGTGCATTTGGCTATTAAGAATACATAGATCACTTGATGCTAGTAATGTTTTATACTCTTATCAGTTTGGTTGTGGTTCTTACAACCCCACATTTGTCTGTGTATATTTATATTTCCCATTATTAGAAAGGTGTGAGAAGTTGGTCAGTTAGCCTCTCTATTTTAGTCTTATTCAGTCTGTGTTTTAGAGGAATATAAATTGAACATATGGTTATTGTTCGATGAATTGAAGCTTATACTGCCATAGTCTGTAGATTTGTGTTGAATTGTAATTTTTCATGGATTACTGATTTTTTAACCAATGTTGAAGTATCCCGACTTGGCCTATTTTCTACTGTTGATACATACTTTTGATATTTTGTGATAGGTTTCATATCTTATAAAGGATATGTCAGTTTTTTAAGGTCTTTTGAAAGTATACTATATTTGGATCGTAATCTGTAAAGAGTTGAGTTCCTCAGTTTGATTCAACACTTCTACAGTTTCATTGTATGTTGCTTGTGTTCTATTTGCCCATTTGAGTGGTAATTACTTCATTTTAGTTAGTGAATGTTTTCGGTTTTGGCTATGTATTTCCATATATTCCATATTTTCTATATTGTTTGTTTTCTGTGTTTGTGAACTTATGCTTCGTTGAATATTTGTATGTTCTTGATTATTTAGATTCTTTCCATTATGTTCTTTATGTCGGTTGTCATCTTGTTTATTTGTTTTTAATTAATTTTCTTTTGTTCATTTTTTTATTTAGATTTTGTTTTGAGGCTTGATTGTTTTTTGTTCTGTCCGTTTTTTGTTTAAGGAATTTTCCATTTGAGAAGTTTTCAGTGTTTTGTTGCTCAGAGGTTGTTTTTAGTTAATTTTTGTTGGGTTTACATTGTTTGTGAATAGTTTTGGTTCAGTGGCATGGGTTGTTTCCAAGTTTACAATTGGTTTTATTACACTGATATTGGTTGTTTTCAAGGTTACATTTAGTTTTTAATCTCGAATTAATTATGTTAGTTTTTGTGTTTCATGTAATTTGTTTGATATGCATAACCTGGAATATGCAAGCAAGTTTGGAGTTTCGCAATAGCGGATAAAAAAGTGAGTGTACGTGAAGTTTTGCTTAACTCTGGGGAAACTTGCTGAAACTCTAATAATGTCCTTAAGAACACATGGCCCAGTGGATATAGACGTTGGTTAGTTCCTATGACTTGACTCTTAGAGTTGTGAGTTCAATATCAGGCTACAGCAGTGGTGAACAAGTAACTTTCGGGGTTAGAGGGAGATAGCTGATGTCTTCTAATCGAAGCTTTCCGCAAGGACTGAAGATGATAGACCACACTTATTGTAATAAAGGGTTTGGTTCGAAATTTCTAGTACCTGAAAAAGACAGGAGCGTACAACGGCCTAAATGGCAACAAAGATGAGGACAATAGTCCGAATAATCTAAATACTATAAGAAACTTAAACTTTGGTAGTAAGATTTCTTATTCCGTATGAAGTCATAGCAATATAACTTCGATTGGAGTTTTAAGATTTTGACTGCTGTGAGAGCTGTGCGACAACACTGAATGCTGGTTGGTAAGGATCATTTTATACAAAGTTCACTAAGATGTAAGAAAACCGAGGTATTATTATTGAGCCCCAAAATCTGTTTGCTTACCTACATTGTTTATGAGTTACTAATTTTTAAAATTTTGTTTTACATTTGAAATTAGTTTTACGGTAATTTTTATGCCGTGTCCCTTCAAGACCTTAGCGATAATGGATCTTCACAATTTTCTGTCCTTTGTAGTTCAATAAATTGTGTTTTTGTCGTCTCTCCTAAACTCTGCTCCACCATCCATTTACTGAAGATCGTTAGGTAGATTATGCGTTGTTTCTCATTGCCTTCAATCGGTCTTGTGAGTATAAGATTTTCCAAGCCCTCTTTACTTATGTTCCTTATGAATGTCAACTGACTTTCTGACGTACAAGTGTACTTTTTGTTTCCATTTTCTCTAAAACTTCAATGTTGCTCACATTCTGTCCATGGTATTTTCAGCTTCTTTCTATAAAACCACGTTGTTGTTACGTCATCTTCATCTGTGAGCAGATGACCATATAGGAGAACTGATATTACATAACAGTTCAGTATTATTTTTCTTTGTTTCTAATCAATTTTCTGTTTTTTAATATTTGGCTTTGTAAAGACATCTTTCGCTATCCAAATGTGGCTTCGGATTTCGGTGTCAGTTTTGAATATTTACTAAACTAATTTTCTGACCGTATGCATGCGGTTTGCTGCCTTTATAAGTTCTTGATTATTCTAATATCCTTCCCAAATATATCAATTTTACCTAGCAGTTCCAATTGTCTTTTGTAACGTACTTTATCAAACGCTTTTGCATAACCTATATAACAGGTACACATAATTCTGTATTTGTATTGCTTTTTCTGATATCATCCTGTGCTTAATTATTACATTCTGGGTTACATTATCTTTAACGAACGCGCACCGTTCTTGTTCTCTTTCCGATTTAACTTTGCTGCGCGCTCTATTAATAAGAGTTCAGATAGGTTTTGCTATATGGCCCATTAGAATGATTATCCGATGGAGTTCACATTCGTTTCCACCTGGCTTCTTTGATAGTTCTATGAAAATGAATCTACTTGGGTCTTCCCGTATATCACCACTGTTTTTAGATTTCATTTATTATGTCTAAACCTCTAAGGTTGCCATCATCATTTACAATCCTGTCTAGTCCCACTGCTTTGTTTCCGTTCAGTTTGGCCAGTGTATTGCCCGTTGTTCTCTTTCGCCGTGGAAAAGTTTTACGATGTATTCATTCCGTCTCTGATATATTTTTCTTTCTCTAATATCAGTGTCTTGTCGTTGGATTTCATGCATCCTGTTGATGAGCCTGTCTTGTTAGTTCTTTTTTAATGCATATTTTTGATACTCATTCTTTCTATTTTGAGCCCATTTTTCGTCGAACCATTGCTATTTGCCATCGTTAGTTTGTTCCTAATTTTATTGTGCAGAGTTTTGTATTCTGTGCTGTAGCCTGCCGTTATTTTTTGTCTTCACTTCTTCATGTTCAGAATTTCATGTCATTAATTATTTTATTCTTTGGCATAATCTCGATTGCTATGTTACTAAAGATTCTCTTAATGTGTCCCACTTCGAGTTTTCATTCACATGTTGCTCTTTGTATTTGTTTTTAACAATATCCATATATTTTTTCTTATTCAGGAGTCTATCGTATTGTAATTTGGGTGCTGCTGTGGCCCTCTTCAATTTCTCTAGTTTCACTCTAAGTTTACATATCACTGGGAAATAGTTGCTCCAGAAGTTGGTACTGAGGTATGTTTTACAGTGTAAAATGCATTCTTGAATCTCTTATATAGTCGATTTGGTTTTTCGTTTATTCTCTTGGCGTTCTTAAAACCATGTGCTATCTACTAACTGGTCATTCACCGTGCATCACTGGACCCATTTTTCTCTGTGTTCAATTACGAAATTTTAGTCTGAATTTGCCAACTATTTCACGATCTCTCTCCTTTCCTGCTTTGACAGTCAGATCTCTCATGTCCATTGTAGTTTCTTACAATTTGCATTTAGACTTGGCGTTATCTAGCATAGAATAAAACATTTCAATTTTTTCTTCTGTACTTTGTGCTATCGTTGCATATAAAACTATGATGAATATGTTGAAAGCCTTTCCTTTTAGTTTAATGACAAAAATTAGTTCAGTTTGTTTACAGTATCACATAATATTTCATGCCATGGTCTAATATCAATCTCACCCTGATTTCATTTTTCTCTCCGTCTGAATATATGCTCCTCTGCTTGTCACTGACAAAATCTCCATTGTCAGCCAACCTAATTTCACATTCTCCTAAAATATTAAACTTTAACCTTTTCATTTTAGGTTTTATATTTTCTAACTGGCCACATTGGTTTAGCGTCATGATATTCTATGCTCAGAAAATTATTTTTGTTTGATGGTAAACGTGACAACTTTTTTTAAAAGGTGGTTCTAAGTAAAAGAAATGTTTTCTAATTTATTGCGATAAGAAAAAATAAAACTGAAAAGAAAAATACATCATTTATTCAGATTAATATATTCATCTTTGTCACTTTTAACAAGACTTTGGTTGATTTTTTCTATGAACATTACATGGGTCTTCAACGAAAACTTTTGATAGCAGATTTTATCCTGTTGTGATTATTTATAAAAGATGATGAATGAATTCATTACTGTAACCATAATGCTTACTTCAGGAAGTGGTCTGTCAGGTCCATTGATATCCAGAAGAATTTGTATACTAACAGTCAGCACTTATTAATTAGTGAGCTATTTTAATATTCAGATATCATTTAAATTAACCTTGAAAATAAGCGCGAACCTTCGTTTCTTACTCACGAACGTTCTTTTCACATGACTGAAGCCCACGTATATTCACACTCACATAGGTACCGGAGTTGTCACTTCGACGTGAGAACAAAATAATGAAATGTGATCATCGATAAATGTCAAGAATATCGACTTCCCACGTCCCGTCCAGTTTCAAAGTCACGTGTACAGCAGGTTGTTCCAGTTATTATCGCCCACATCATTCACCAACACCGAGAGATGCGAGATTTGTGTGCGTGTTTTCTCAGTCTGGAATAGTGCTCGCTTGTGCCACTGCTTTGTTAACAGCGTTAATACCTCCCTAAATTGAGATACTTAGAGTTAACCATTGAGGGTATCAAACTCCCAAACTTTTTATGTAACTCAGGTAAAAAAAAAGCTTGCATTCGAAATCTCAATTGTTCACATAATAACAGATTCTAATCTCAATTTCAATTCTTCACATAATACTTGATGTCTAATCCTGTTAGATAATAAACTAAGGTTTCCGTAGCACTAGTGTTGAAACCGATATTTAAAATAAGAATATAAAAAAACAATTATTTACATTATTCGGACTATTGTCCTCATATTTGTTGCCATATTTACGACGTTTCGGCCGTTGTACGATCTGGCCTTGTTCAGGTGCTAGAAATGTCGAACTAAACCCTTTACTCCGATTACTTGGGTAATGAGAAAAGGCCAGAGCGGACAACGGCCGAAACGTCGTAAACACGGCAACAAATATGAGGACAATAGTCCGAATAATGTAAATAGTGTAAATACTACCTCATTTCAAAAGTATAGACAAATGAAAACAAGCTATAATAAAAATAAATAAATAAAAATCTGACAAAACATGGTTGCATGTCAAAGTAAAACAGCAATTTCTATCAAAAGCATGTTTTGTGTATGATCTAAAATAAAAAGGCTTGTTATAATATTTTGTTTGTGTTTCACTTTGCATTTACAATGTGAAGTTTGATACCTTTTCAGCTCTCCTTGAATTCTTTGATATTATAGTTGGGGCAGAGTAAAACTCCAATATTTCAGTAATTTATCAATATATACAGAGTGTCCCACAAAAAACCGGAACTTTTAAATTTACTGTTCATCTTCATCTGTGAGGAAATTGTTCAGTATTTACTGTCATATTTCGTTATCACATTTTCTACCCTCTGCTAAAACACTGCACCACACGAACATCAACCACAACTGGAGATATCAAAATCAAGCAAGTACAACAATTTAAGTACCTTGAAAGTGTTTTAGCAGAGGCTAGAAAATGTGTCAGCGAAATCCAAAGGTACAATTGTATGGCAAAAGTACCTTCCAAAAGCAAAGCAAGGTATAAATACACATGAAAAATGTGGATTTGTTATGTAATACAGGTTCTTTATGACAGTAAATATTGAACAATTTCCTCACACATGAAGAAGAAACTTGAAACAACAAAACAACAAAAGAGATCGGACGAATGCTGTAACAACGAGGTCGAACTGCTATCCACGAGGACGACGATGATTCTCAAAACTTCTGGTGGACAATTAAACTTCTCAAAAATCAAAAATCACTTTCGTCGGGATACACTCAACCCAACTTTCACTGTAGATCAATGGACCGGACCAAAATGTAAGCAAAATATCCAATATATTTTATTTTTTCAAACACATAACATCTTTTTTAAACACGGTAGTGACATCTTTGGGACATGCCGTAGAGTAAAGTAGAGGCTTTTTGGTCTGAGTTGTCAGTACCCCACCCACACACACATCAGGCTAAGCCCGATTTGGAACATCCATCCTCCTCCACGGGTGAAATCCAAAAATTAAAATTTTACTTCACAACAATAAGTTAGACGTTACTTCCGATTTACTGGCAACAGTCTTCTCGAATAAACCTGAATGTGGAGCATAATCTTTCTTGACATTGGTAGAGAAAACAAAAATCCCAAACGTATTCTATTTTTGCACGGTTTTGACAAAATACACATGTCAAACTCCTAAAACAACACCAGTGTTGCTAAGCGCAAATAAACTTGACATCCAAATGTAGAAACAAAAAGTGAAAATGATTTCATAATTTCTGACAAAAACTGTAACAGCTATAAATGAATATAGAAAGGGAATAAATACTGATATCTTGCAAAGTCAAATGTAATAATATTGAGAAGAACAAAAGAATTCTTATAATAATTATAACAGATTTCAGGTAGAAATTAAGCAGAGATTCTTTTTGAAATGGCAATAATAAAAAATCTGAAAGCAAATTAAATCGGCAACTATAAGTTTAAGAAGCAGAAATAATGAGCAAATATAGGGAAAAGCAGTAACAAAGGGACAACACTAGAACTGATTATAGAAATACAAGATTAAAAATGTAGAATTAAATTAATCAGTTAAAGAATGAAGGAATCAACAACAAATATGAACATAGAAAGGATAAAAGAAGCTACTAGAAAAAGTGAGAGCTGTTAAAATATCCAGTCCGCATCCAAATAGATAAACATTGAAGGACATAAATTAAGAACTTAATGTAGCGACAAGATTTTATGAATAACTGTGCAAATATTTGTGCTTCAAGAGTAGGAATACCACCAACAGACACACCAGCAGATGTGCAAAAACGAACGGAATAATTATGTTTGTGCTTAAACCAGCAGGCAGAATTATGCAAGAGAAAATTGTACAAAAGAAAAGCACACTTAGTTTTCCAGTGGGTAAAGCAAAGGAAATCTTCATAGGAATAGTAATTCAGTGATGAATACGAAATAAAAATATCTTTTCTTCACTGTTTTCAAATTCGCAAGCCTGTTCGAAAGTTTATTTTGACCAATAGAAAAAGGGATTGGCTACGGACCAAATTTAATGAGCTTAGGTGAAAATTTACTTTGAAAAGAGAGAGAGAGAGAGAGAGAGAGAGAGAGAGAGAGAGAGAGAGAGAGAGAGAGAGAGAGAGAGTAACGCCGGTGTCAGTTTACACGCTGATACATCACACATAGTTACTGTTATGTATAGGGTCCGAGGGAAAGTGATGGAAGGCTGTCAGTATAGCTTGAGTGAAGCTTTATTTTACTAAATCTACTCCGGTAGCGAGCCGTTCAAGAAAATGGCTGTCTACATCATGGAGAGGGAAGACAAAAACAAAGGGGAATTATTCAGTCCCGGAAAGTCAGAGAAAGATTGGAGAGTTCTTTTATTATTTTCGCCAGATTCTCCGCCACTTCTGAAAAGGGGTAGTTTCTATGGGTGTCTCTGCTCAAACTGAAAATAGAGAAAAGAGAAAAACAGATGTTCAAAGCTGATAATTTTCTGCTAAATACGGAGGTTTTCGACGAATTCTAGAAGAGCATCGACGATTCAGTACATCAGCATCTTCTGAAGAGGTCCTCTGGAAGCTATCCAAAGGCAGCGGATGAGGATATGTAAGAGTGGAATTTTCAGTGGCATGGTTTCCGAGGGCAGTTGAATCATCAATAACAGAATTTTCGAGAGCACTCAGCAGGGGAGGAGTATGAGGAACAGTGTTAGATTGGATAGGGCAACCATTGAATCAAGCTCTGTGTGTGTACTGTTTTGTCACCCACTGGTGCAAAATGGCGTAGAGACACAGTCATTATTGAGTCGCACGTGAGCATAGTTCGGATTGACTTCGAGTATGTCAACTCTCTCGAATAAAGGCTCATATTTACTCCCGCGTACATGGCGCCTCATGAGCGCCGATTTTGATTTTGTCAACCATGTTGGTATGAAATCACCAGAAACTGATTTCCTTTAGTAATTAAACAAACGTTCATGAGGAGTACAGTTCGAGACAGTAGAAAACAATGAGCGAATTCAGTGGAGTGCTACATCTAGAACTTTTCTCAACTAGCAATCGGGAGATTACTAGACTGTAGAGCTAAGCTCACCGTTTGCCAAATGATACCATTGTATCTTTCTGCTTTTCCATTGCCCTGCGGATTAAAGGCAGTTGTTCGGCTGGTAGCAATACGTCGAGAAAGTAGAAACGCCTTTAATTCGTCCGACATATAAGCTGTACCCCGAATATAAACTGGTCACATGTTTCTTAACAGTCGCTGCCGAAACATCAGCACAAGGGTAAGCAAAAGGAAAACGGGAGTATTCGTCAACCACAGTTAGTATGAAACGATTGCAAGAATTTGAGGGTAAAGGTCCCTTGAAGTCTATACTTAATCTTTCAAAGGGTTGACTTGCTTTTATGAGTGCTTGAGGAGGCATTTTAATGAATCTAGGCTTTATTTCGGAACATACCCGGATGACCTTGTTACCGCTCTCACATCTTCTACAGAGTATGGCATATTTTGCTTATGACAAAATTCAACATTCGGGTTACCCCAGGGTAACATAAATCTTTGTGCAAGATATGTAGTTTGTCAACAGAGACGGTAGAAGAGCAAATTTGTGATAAAGCATCCCCAGCAGCATTTTGTTTTCCTGGACGATACGCTATGCCATAACTGAAACAGGCAAATTCTAATTTCCATCTCGTGATCTTCTCGTTTTTTATTTTGTTTTTACTTTTAAGATTGAACATGAAGGACGCAGATTTCTGATCTGTGATGAGCTTAAAATGCTTCTCGAGTAATAAGTGTCGCCATTTTCGAATCGCTTCTACAATTGCATAGGCCTCCTTTTCAACTGATGGGTGCTTTTGTTCAGCTAAAGTTAAAGTTCTTGAAAAGAAAGCTACAGGCCGACGGATTTGGGTTAGAGGGGCAGCAGTAGCATGTTCCGAAGCATCAGTCTCAATCTCAAAGGATAGAGTAGAGTCTATAGCCACCAGGAACTATTTTGCGATCTCCTTCTTTAGATGCTTGAAGGCATTTATTTGTTCTTTTGTGAGAGGAAAATGAGTAACCTTAGTTAAGGGATGTAATTTTTCGGAGAAATTTGATAGCCACCTAGAATAGTGAGAGAACATCCCCATTGCTCGTTGGAGAGAGGTATGGTCTTGAAGTACTGGCAGGTTCACCAATCCTTTGAGTCTGTCGGGTAAGGTTTTACTGAACCGATGCTTATCGTATACCCAAGCAAATCCACTGAGCTAAGTGAATAATGGCATTTGTTTTCAGTCAGTGTTAAGTCGTGCTTTCATAATTTTCTTTAGATTGTCGTCATGTTCTGCTTGGTTATGACCACAGATAGTAACGTTGTCGATATAGACGTAAGTTCCTCGGAGGTCTTCTCACTTGATAATGTTATCCATGAATCGCTGGAAACTTGCTATCCCATTGGTCACTCCAAAAGGGAATCGACGAAATTGGTACAAAGACCTAGCAGCTTCGAAGGCTGTATATTTCCGTTCTTCTGGCTTGATGGCATCTTGGTGATTGGCATTGGTTAGATCAAGTGTGCTAAATACTTGATAACAGGCAATCTCATTTACCATGTCCTCTATTCGAGGAAGCGGAAAAGCATCAAGAGGAGTGAACCGATTTATCGTCAGGGAATAATCCACCACGAGCCTTTTCTTGTGGGTTTCAGGAGACACTACCAGTGTTTGGGCTCGCCATAGTGATTGAGAGGGCTCTATAATTATTTCCTTCAGCAAACGCGATATTTCTGATTGAATGACTTTAGCATCAGGTAGGCTATGTCTCCTGGATTTCACTGCTATTGGATGACTGTCAGAAGTTAGATTCGCAAACAGAGAGGGATAAGGGATATTATTCATTGCAGTTAGTCTACAAACGGTAAGAAGTGGAAGCGGTCCCCCGAAAGGTATTTTTATTGAAGAATGCTGACGTAGAAAATTATGCCCAAGAATGACATCACAGCATAAGTTAGCCATAACGGACAGCTTGACATTACTGTACTCTCTACCACTTAGATTGAGGGATACTATACAATGTCCAAGAGTAGAGGGTGAATGAGAATTGCTAGCCCTAAAAGTTTTTTCTGAACTTGGCGAGATTGCCAATCCGAGCTTTTTAACCTCCTCGGGATTAATAACATTTTCTGAGCTTCCAGTATCAATAAGTATTTTTAGAGACTTGCCTTTGATTTTTCAACACAATGTCGAGCAAGATAGACTCTCTGAGAAATTATAAGATGGAATGGAAGGAGCTAGAATAGACTCACCGTGGTTGATAGCAGCTGCTGTAGGTGATCTGCAGACACGAGCAAAATGTCCTTTCTTTTTACAATTTTTGCAAAAGGAATTTCGAGCTGGGCATCTAATTCTGTCATGTCTCTGATTCTCGCAGAAGAAGCATTTTTGTTCAGAGATGGCGGCCACGGTATGTTCCTCATAGCACCCAGGTTGTTCATCATCTTCAGTTACCTCAAACTGAACAGTGGAGAGAGAATCGTTTAGTGAGTTCTGCTGGGAGTAGGACGCTAATTGTCTCCGTTCCATTTCAAGTGTTAGCGTCTGGTCATAAGCAGTGCCTAGATCCAATGTTTAGTTTTCCAGGGGCCGTTGTCTGATATGATTAGACGAAATTCCGTTTATGAATGCGTCTCACATGTATTCGTCTCTCGCCTGTATTGCTGTAACAGCCTGGAACTCACAATCCTTGGCGAATTTCTTTCAAGCTTGCAAATAGTGGTTTACACTCTTGTTAGTTTGCTGACGACGAGTAGCCAGCAGATGCCTACAGAAGATGGTATTTCTAGGCTGCACAAAGACTCCTTCCAGAACGTTTATGGCTGAATTGTAGTTGTCAATGTCTGAGATGTGTTTAAAGATAGTAGGAGAGACAAGGTTGATGAGTAGATTCAGTTTCAGTCTGTCTGTCAGTGGAGTTTGTTGTGTTTCCGCGGTCGCTTCGAGAAAGATATAGAAGGATCTTTTCCTATGCCGCACGTGTCGGCCGTGTCAGGTTTATTTGCGTCTATGTCTAGGCGTTCTGGCTTTAGGTATTTTTCCATCGTGATAGATTTTTAGTAAAATAAAATGTTATGTATAGGGTCTGAGTGAAAGTGATGGAAGGCTGAGTCAGTAAAGCTTGAGTGAAGCCTTATTTTGCTACAAATCTACTCCGGTAGCGAACCGTTCAAGAAAATGGCTGTCTACATCATGGAGAGAGGAAGACAAAAACAAAGGGGAATTATTCAGTCACGGATAGTCAGAGACAGATTGGAGAGTTCTTTAATTATTTTCACCACTGATACATAAATTTGCAAATAGTTATCCATCAATAGAGCATCTCACGGAATAGACCAATTGATCAAAAAATAACATAACACACCATTTTGTCTTTTGTTGATTACAAAATAGCATTTCATTCAATAGAACGTACTCACTACGAGCAGAGATAAAGAAATTTATATAGAATTTATTGAGAATATATAAGATAAATCCACTGTAAGTATTCGACTACAACTAGATGTAGATTAGAAAAGGAGTAAGACAGAGATACTATTTTTCATAAAAAGATTTTTACATAGTCTTTTTACTAGACTTAGAGCAAGTCTAGAAAACGAAGAAAATGAACTAGGAGAGGCCTGAAGTAAATGTGAACAGAAAATATTGGCAGCATCTATGACAAATAAGTCAACAGATAAACTAAATGACATACTCTACGACCTAAATCTCAACTTTACAAAATGACATACAATAGAAGTATACTATTACTATACCAGAACTGATGTAAAATATGAGAAATATAGACATAAAAAGTACGTTAAAATTGAAAAGGCAAAATTAAACTAATAAATCAAAGAATAGAAAAAACAAAACAAATATGAACACAGAAAAGGCAGAAGAAGCCATCGGTAAAGTAAAAAGGCTTTAATGTCCACAAATTGCAATTGCTTGTACTGAAAAATCGAAATAAAGAAAACGATGTTAAAAGTAACCAAAGAATATTATGCAAATTTCTAATATCCGAAAAATATCTAATAGTCACTAGAAAATTTACTCATGATGTTCCTGGTGTAGTATGTGGCTCATCTCATATGATGTCAGAATAGACTATGTCCTTCAAAAGAGCCAGGTATAGTGTTGATAAGAAGGATGGCCTCCTAACTGGTGAGTGGAGATCCGCGATTTACTCGATGTCTGGCTGCCCCGACATGTGAATAACCATATAATAGGTATATATATAAGCCCTTTCCCTTTTCCATTCACATGAGAATGTAGGATTTCCATCCGTAAACGGTCTCCAGGCAGATACACATGATCCACTGGTCAACGATGATTGACGAAGTCAACAATGAAACAAAGAATATTACGTATGAGAGATTCAGTTACGTGTTCTTCATTAATCTGATAGAGACGATACACTGAGTTAACCGATGAAATGAGACTCGTGTTTCCAACTGCACAAAAGAGGACAAGGGGAAGATAACATCGTAACAGACATCTTAAAAAGATGCAAGGGAAGAGTTTTACTAATGATTAGCGCAGCTATTTACCCACTCCATACGGAAAAGAAAAGTATATCAAAACATGTTTAGAAATAATAATCACACAATACAAAAAGTAGATACTAAATATATTGGCAACTATAGCTTTAACAAAATCCTATCAATTGTCAACAACTCTTACAGATTAAGAAATAGCCAAGATAAAATTATTAATGCGAACAGGTAAGTTTTAGGAATGGCTCTTCAGCAACAGACTAGCTATAAATAAATTAATAAAATAAACAGAATATAACAAAATACTTTGTTTTGATTTGGTTGACTATGAAAAAGGCTTTCACTCGCTAGAACACTTGATAGTAACTTATTACGAGAGCAAGTTTTAGCGAAATTATGCAAAAGTTCCTCAAGTATGTGCATGTGTGTCCCAGGTGACACCATTACAAAAAGATCACAGACTTAGATAACACGACTTATGGCGATATGGTGAAAGCCATTTAATAAAAGTAGATATATAATGAAAAGTATATTACCATTGTGCTTTAAAAATTATAAAAGGTGTACAATGCAAGCTGTAACGTACGGGCATGAAAAAAGCAAAAAACAAAACAAAAAAAGAAACAAACAAAAAAAAAAAAGAACAAATTGAGTGCAAAGTTGCCTAATTCGTTAGCAATGGGTAGTAAACGTAATAAGAAAAGAAAGGATAAAAGATTAAATGAAGCAGTACTTGTCAATTTGTAGGTAATTTGTTACTCGTCAATACATTACTATTAGTAAAGCAAACTATAATTAGTTAAAAACTAGACTATGGGAAATGTGAATTAATATTATCGCCAATAAATCATAGAGTTTAGGGGTTCAAACGTCTCAATATTTCAGCTTTATCTAAAAAAAAAAAAAGAAAAGCTAAATCTTCAAATGCCATATAACCCACACACGAGAGCGAGAGATGAATGGAAAGAGTGTCGTTAATTTCATAGACTGATTCCGATGACTTAAAAAGATCATGAAACCGCGTTAGAAAATAACCGCGACTTTGGTGCAGTGTTTATTTGTATTTATATTTATCAAATATTATTATTATTACAAAGTATTATTAAATGCCAGCTCTGTTTTTTACAGACTCGCGTGTCGATGTTTACCTGGCCACTACAACCTTAACCGCTTCAAGTTTAGAGTCAATCGTTAGCTATCCGCCATATCTTCGCAATCTTCACTTTCTACTTACGCATCTGACATTTATATTACACACCCCATTCAGCAACCCACTATCTTGTGTGGCTATTGGACCGTGTACTAGGTGAACTTTATTAAAATAAACACATTTAAAGCATAAGACTATTTTAAATTCCATTAACATTGTGTATTGGTATTTTAGCTTGGCTTGCTCTGGATGAACGAGGTAACCAACACATTGACATGATTGATGGTTAACGGGGGAAAAGTAGGTACGTTAACACTTTGAAGAACCACTTCCCCATAAGAATCTCGCCTGTTTAAGCAATAGCAACAAAGGCTGTTAGTCACAGTCAACTCTGAAAGTGTCCGATCATGCATGTTTAACTATAATTTTATCATGATTTCACGGAAAATATAAAAAACTGCGCCATTGTGTCCAAGACACTTTTTGCGGGTGAGATGAGTTTTTTTAGGATGAGATACTAATATTTGAAAAACAGAATGAACAAGGCAGAAAAGTTATCACAAGGGAAAATGCGGTTTTATTTGTCGTTATGTAATTTTGCAATACTTAAAAGAAAATTTGCTTTTTAGATAGGTTGATAAAGAAAAAGCAGGAATCAGAACTAAATGCCTAACCCAAATTTAGTGTTCTAGACATGTATATAAATATATTTACGAGCTATGTACAAAAATTCTCAGTTGTATTTTGAGAACTAGGGCCTATATGACAATTCTTTTCGTTTAAAACTCTCTCTCTCTCTCTCTCTCTCTCTCTCTCTCTCTCTCTCTCTCTCAATATATATATATATATATATTAAGCTGTGTAAGGTTTGCATTGTTACGCTTCCATGGAGAAGTCAGAATCGATAGTGTGGTCATTAGGCATAAAACGCACGCTATACAGTGATTATCCCTTTCAATGTAGACCTTGCTTACCTATCTCTAGGTAAGTCTGGGTAGCGTCACTTCATTGATAGTCTTTTTTTCTTTGACTCATAATGTGAGATTATTTCCTGATTATTCTAATTAGGATGGCTTTATCCTGGTTATACAGTTTAAGATCTTTGACAGCAACCACTTTTCACTCCTTCATGGAATCTGTCGACTTTTGGGGAACCCAGACCTAAAGAATACACTAACTTTCAGGCACTATCAGAGCCCATATGAGGGCTTTCATAGGGATATTTCTCTCAGCAATTATGAAAGCATCAGTCTTTTCGGTCTTATCTTCATTCACAGTGGCAGCTGGCTTGCCACTGTTGGGCCTGTTACTAAGATCACGTTTTCCTTTCTCTCTTGGAATGTTATTAATTCTATTGGCTTATCTTTTTACTGAACTTATACTAAGTGCAGACATTGACATTGACTAACTTACTGTGAATGTTTGTAGTGCTTTATTTACACCCCCCCGTTAAAAAAAGACAGAAGTTTTATAACTGCTCTTTGCTTTCTATGCCTGTCAAGAAGAGTAGTCGGAAAAGAGAAGGTAAAAAAAAACAAAAACAAAAAAAAAAACACGAGAAACTCTGACAAATTCTTGTAAAATTAAGTTCAATCAGAAATTAAATTTTGATCTAATCTCGTATATTCGTCGTGTAAGTTATTGATAGCAAATTTGAACATCATTAGGAGCTCGGTTTTAATTCATTACCATTTCCACGTAGTATTATCTTCTGTCTTGTTACTAACATGTCTTAAAATTAATTCTTTTTTACTTGTTTGCTTGGCCATATACATCGTCTTGTAACAACGGAGGCGACTCTCCATATTATAAAATTTATGTGATATATTTATGTTGTAAAATTACCGTTAGCATTTTGATAACGTTATTAATCCTAACAATGTTCGTATAGAAAGCATATATATAAAACATTTTGCCATTTCAAAATTGTTGCTAACTTAATTTGGAAAGGTTGTCTACAATACTTCCTTTTTCAATATTTTGTTACTAGTGAAATACAATTCTTCCTGTTAATGGAATTAACAATTATGCATTCGAAAAATATTCGTGTTAAATTTAAAGTATATAAGCTGACAAGTATTTTATGATATGTTTAGGAAAATTCGTTTTCTTTGGCAGCACTCTACATGTTAGTTTCGTAGAAAAGCTATAGCAGTTAAGACAAAATCCCATATTTTGTTTGACTCACCTTGAGATCTGGTAAAATATTTATTTAGTGAATAAAACGTATTTACCTCCCTTAATTACAATGACTTTATTGCTGACAGCAACGCGAAATATGAGCAAATAGGATTTGTAATAAAAATGGCAAATGACAAATTTTTATGCTTTTATGAATGAATCTCTTTATTAAGAAAAATAGTTTACGGAATCGAATTGCAACATCGGCGCATTATCAATAACATTTTAAAAATTCAATTCTTCTTAAAAAGTGAATGCTAGAGTTTTTTTATTATACAAAAAGTCTTAGTGACAAGTGTCAAGTTCCTCATAAATTCGTTTGAAATATTTGATCTTTAGTATAATTACCTGGATTTTTATTTTAAAGTTTAATTTTTACACAATTAACATTTTAAGGGAGAATTTAAACATGAATCAAGTAGTTATTAATTGTAAATGATTACTTTAAGAATTTTGGCTTTCGCAGTACAAAATATTTATGCAATCTTCACGTGTTTGTAAGTATCGTTTTTCGTTCGTTGTCATAATTTTTTGTTTTTTTTAATCGTATCACCCCGAGCAAGGCGGTAATGCCACTGATGTGCAGGGGGCTACGTAATAGTGAAAAGATTGGAAAAGATAAAGCCGGAAACCACATCCTAAACAGGGAACAAGGGATGAGGACGATCTTAAAAAGATAATGAAATAGTTCATTCAAAACAAATGTTAAATTTTCGATTGAACAGAGAGAATTCAATGTAAATTATCCTGGTGGAGTGAATTTCAAAAATATATTAATAATGAAAGTGAGAGAAAATTGAAAGCATTAATATGAACTGTTTGTTTGGTGCATTCTGTCGAGTATATAAATATATATTATTTATAAAGATATTTTTAAAGGAAAGGGTTTTAGAGTTTAAAAAGTGGTGATAATTTGCTATTTCAATCGCCTCTTCTGAACAGCATCTTGTGAGTTTCTCGTTAAAATTATGAAGTTGGAAGATTATGTAGCTTTAATTTCTCAGTTTAATTTTTAATTTCCGTCAAGACGGTGATACATCACATTCAGAAAAGCAAATGATTCAGGAATATACTCAATTCATCCAATTAAAGACAGCAATCAATGAAGAACGTCTGGAACAGTTGAAAGGTTATCATTTTTCCATCTAGATAATATTACAACACGTTTCATTAGTGACCAAGTAACAATTGTTACATAGCCTAGATATTTTAACTCATTCGTTGTATTTAATCGATATTACACGTCCATATTATCGTTCATTCCAGTTGTTTTAAAGACGTTTGAAAGAGAAAATCGGTTCCCTTAGGAGACGGAAAAAACTGAAAAAGACACCTACAGTAGTTATTTACGGAGAAAGATAATGTGACAAGATGGAATTATAAACTTTCTTGAAATATAACAATAGTGAATCAAAAGTAAATATGTTCAATACTTTGAATTTCATGTGACCCGATAGTATATATCCTGATAGCTAATGCAGTAGCAGTGATATTTAAGTGGAAACCAGCGTTTATTGAGTCAATTTTATTTTGTTGATTGACTTTCAAAGTACGGTACCTAAACCAAGCTTTTGATTCGAGTAAGATTTACACAAGTTTCCGGGGAAAAACAGGAAATATAAAAATATGGGATTTCATTTGAATATTATTTTCGATGGGAAATAATTTTCGAAAAAATCAGCTAAAAGTAATGTGGTTTGCAATACAGAAAAATTGGCTTTCTGGTATATTGTTTCATGCTTTCTTTTTAAGGAATTTATCTGACGATGTACTCGTACATTTTTATTTCTTTAGAAGTAAGAATATTTGCAGTTTGTCACATCGACAAGGCTGAAAAATTATCATTTATACCAAACTATCTCAACCAGCCATTTTAGTGCTGGTAATTTGTTTATTTTTTCTATCATTTTCAGACAAAAACAATAATTATACTATCCCATATTTTATATTTTAGCACATACACTGAAATGGAAATATTAAGCAGTTTTTATACAATCGGATATAAATAATATTAAGCAGTTTTTATGCAGTCGGATATAATTGTAAATTTTGTATCATTGTAACGAATATAGTCTGAAATGTCAGCATTTAATTTGGACTTTTTGCATTAATACTGTTTCGTTTTAATGAAGTTGCTTTCGCCTGGTTGATATTGTGTTAAAGTATGTAAATGAATGCATGAATTTATGTATTTCAACAATAATTCCTCTCGTAAACATACTTGATTGAATATATAACTATTTTTTATATTTAATTATTTTGAGCATTCAAATTTAATAATCGTTTCCTTATTTTTCAATTTTTGATAGTCGATTAGGTATTGATAAATGTTGGGTCAAATGCAAGGCCAAAACGTTTGGAAAAGTCATAATGAAATTTATGAAGCTACTCAATTATAAATGTGTGACTATACACTTACGAACTGGCATTTTTTCATGGAAAATAGTATACTAGGCAAAATATATATGCATACATAACCATTAGTTTTTGTCGATACTTAAATGTAAATAAGCAAAAAATATTACTTACAGTCTGATATTCTCATATCTGGTAGAGCAGCATCTGATTGCTTCCTGTGGTTGCGAGTATAAAAGTAATAATCGTTCTTGGCGAAATCATTCTTGATATTACTGTGGTTATACATGCTATAAAATACGTTGCCTCGATTTCTGTGTCCATCAAGGCAACTACTGGTATTACTACTTGTGCTACTCTCCGTACTGCTATTGTTACTAGTGTTGGCATTGCTATTGTTGTTCACGCGTCGATGCATGTTGGGCAATCGGTCAGAAAACGCCCAGCTTCTTTCACTGGTCGACGTTGTCCGATCGTCAGTACTCTCATCGTAGCTATGTCCATAGGCAACAATTTTGTTTACCCAAGCACTGATGCTTTCACGACGGGTAAAATTCTTACTTGTTGCTTCCGGCTTACGTTCGCCATTATATTTGTCGCGAGGGACGACCCGATTCCAACCGTTCATGTCTCCGCAAAGGAAGACACGATAGTCTCCATCGGTTACAGTCTGGATACGGGAGGCTATCAAACTTGAGAAACCTGTGTTTGTGCATCTAACTCTTGGCGTTTCGAAAGATTTCAAAGAGCTGTCATCTTCGCATTCGGGTCTTTTGTGCGGATATGTATTACCCATTTCGTGAATTCTCGTTTGAATGAATGTATCTGTTCAGCAACGACAAATGTGCCTGCACACGTGTATGTGTGTGTCCGGTGTATGCTTAGTTGTTAAGTAAATGTAGTATCACTCGATCCAGTGATTTGTAAATTGATCTGTTCTGTCGCTGTCATTTTATTTAATTATAAAGCAATTTGAAGATTTATTATTATCTCTACGCGTTCATTATCGTTTTCTCAAGTTTTGTAAAAAAATAAATATTAACAGTTGTGTAGATATAGAGAGAAAAACGGAGTGGGAATGTGAGTTTAATTAATAATTGTGAATTGACATAAAATAAAGATTAAGGAAAGCGCATAGAAGAATGAATAAAGAAATGAGAAAGATAAATGGATAGAAAGAACAAATATGAAACGAGAGAGAAGGAAATAAAGATTTTAAAAGATAGCGAAAGAAAGTGAGAAGCCAGTAAGATAGAATGAAAAACAAGACGTAATAAATGTAAATTCAAATTAATATAAGTATAGATAAATTATACTGTAACTGCGTGTAGATAATTTCCAGTTCTTTTGAGAATAGTTGAAGCAAAGAGAATAGAATCAATTACTGAAAATTGATGTAAACTCTGCAACCACACGATCAACAGGTAGCAAAGAACAGTAAACACGATGGACAGAGCTCGTCTGCAATCGAATCCAGCAATAGACGAACTATTTGGTAATGCGTAAATGAAAACAAGGAGGAAATTAGCACGAAATAAAAGTAATTCTCACGATCGCTTTCATTCTTTGTAATATTTCACGTGACTTACGTGAAACAAACCTGATGAGTCAAATTTGAGTTGTCTAATCGTGGTGCGAAAAATAAGACAGTAATAAATAATGAGTAGAAGCTAAGAAGGAAAGAAATAAAAATAGATCTCGTAGTTAATGATATGATATTAAAGGCAATTCACCATAATGTATAACGTTTATTATTGGTGGGCAACAACATAACATTCAGATGACACAGTATTGTTGACAGACAAAAATGCAGGTACAGCTATAAAAGGTAGTAAAAAAAGAGGACTAACAACCATTTGCAAGTAAACGAATGTATGGTCGTTAACAAGAGGGGCAGCACTCACAGCATAGAAGGTAAAAGAAAGAGAGAGAGAGAGAGAGAATAAAAAATAAAGAGACAGAAAGAGAGAGAGAAAGAGTGAGAGAGAGGAAAAGAGAGAGAGAGGAAGTGAAAAATAAGGTGAGAGAGAGAGAGAGAGAGGAAGGGCGAGAAAGAGAGGATAAGCGAGAGAGAAGAAGAGCAAGAGAGAGAGAAAGAAAAAGAAAGAGAAGAGAGAGAGAAAGAGAGAGAGAGAATGAACGAGAGAGAGATAGAGGAAGAGAGAAAGGAAGAACAAAAGATAGAGAGGAAGAGAAGAGGAGGAAGAGCGAGTGAAAGTGGATTAGGAAGAGAGAGGAAGAGAGAATAAGAGGGCGAGAGAGAAACAGAGAGAGGAAGAGCAAGAGAGAGGAAGAGCAAGAGAGAAGAACAGCAAAAGAGAGAGAGAGTAAGAGCGAGAGAGAGAGAGGATGAGCGAGAGAGAGAGAGGGAGAGGGAGAAAGAGAGAGATGAAGAGATGGGAAAAGGGAAGAACAAAAGGAAGTTTTAGATAGAGAATAAAACGTATAAGATGAATGTGGAAGGGATGTGGTGGGGGAAAGAGTGTTGATGTTCATAGTTATTGTCTATGGGAATTAAGTCATCATTCATGCATGAATAACAAGGTGAATAATGTATTCATCTTGTTACATTCAAATATAAAACAAGTTTTAAGTTAAAAAGAAATTCATATTTTATAAGACTAGCTTAATATGATTGAATAAGGGAGATCACTAAAATACAAAATTGGTTTCACGTCATCACGTCATTTGAAAAAATTGCTACGCCTTATGAATATAAAAAATCCGTTATCAACAAGGAAATATTTGATTTTAAAATTCTATTTTATAAATGAGACAATATTTACCAATTGTAGTCAGATACGTTAAAACTGGTCACTGTGAATATATATAGGTTTTACGAGAGTCTTGACAATGAATTTGTTCCGATGCTTTTTGGTGATTAACTATCTTGGAGTTTATAGTCATAATTTAATCTCTGGGATTAGTTAAAGGTTTTCGATATCAATTGATAAACAGTCAATTGGTAAAATTATAAATTTAGTAATTTGGATACCAATAGTACTTTTAGTCTTATGGGGTTTTTTTTTTTCGATTAAAAATTTGGTAAAATCATTCTTCCTATCTCATCAGAATTCATTTTGCAACATATGTTTTCAAATATTTAGTTGGAATGAAGATTTTGTTAACTTATTTTATAAAACGGTTGACCAGGAACTTATCGTGAGAAATTGCAAATTGTAATTGTGGCGCAACAAAATTGTTTTGCACAAGTTGTAAAGTCCTTGGCTCGACAAACACATTTGGTCAGAGTTTTGAAAGTCATTTTTACTGATAACTTTTAACGTATTGCATGTATGTGTGTGATTTAAATTAATAGTCTGTTTGTCGATACTTCTGAGATGAGGTAATATTTACACTATTTACATTATTCGGACTGTTGTCCTCATCTTGGATGTAGGTGTTGGTTAGTTCCAGTAACTTGACCCAGAAAATTGTAAGTTCAGTACCAGGCTACAGTAGTGGTGAACAAATAACTTTAAAAAAAAAAGAGTTAATTTAAAGGGAGATAACTCATGTCTACCAGAAATGACATCGCGCATGGAATGAAAATGATATACCCCAGTGATCGTAATAAAGGGTACAGTTCGGATTTCTAGCAACTTAAGAAGGCTGGAGCTTATAACGGCCAAAACATGGCATCAAAGATGAAGGACAATAGTCCGAATAATGTAAATAGTGTAAAAGTCTGTTTTTATAATTCTGCTTTTGACGTTTTAACTTTTCTCTTACACTCACCGGTTGAGGTTCTCCGCAATCAAGCAGTTGGCAAAACCCTAAGTGCGGTTAAAGCAGAGTGACAAATGTTCAAGTCAATAGAGTTTGTTTTTTTTCATGTATTTTTTCTTTTTACATAAAGCGTGGCACAAGGTCAAAAATTTAAATTTAAATTTAACTTAACTATTAACATTCATTGGCCCAATCATATTTATCGTAATCCTTTCACCATAATACTACATTTATATAAAAACATGCTATAATCGCATTCTCTCCATGGATACTTAATACCTCATTTTTACCAACATATGGAGAGGATGAATAACATGGTTTTTATTTACATCATAAAATAACCACATTATTTGCATATATATATATATATATATATGCAAATAATGTGGTTATATATGTGTGTGGTTATATATATAATTGTTTAATTACTTAGTTTTGGGTTATAATAAAATTAGACCAGTGCACATTTGTATTAAAAAGTGTTCAGTACAATTATATTGTAGTTCTTTTGAATATTTTCCATTTGTAAACGAGTTATTACGCGACCTAGTTTTCTACTATGAGTGGTGTCTTCAGGCGATTTGCAATAACTTAAGTTATTGCAAATCGCCTGAAGACACCACTCATGGTACAAACCTAGGTCGCGTAATGACTCGTTTACAAATGGAATATATATATATATATATATATATATATATATATATATATATATATATAGGAAAAACTACTAAAAAGTTGTAAGTTTAAAAATGAATTTTTTGACAGTATTTATTTATTTCTATTATATATATATATATACGTTAGTATGCGACCCTCCTCACGTCTAAATAAGGAAGAAAAGCAAGTTAACTGGGCAAAAAATACAGTAGGAACGTACAGGAAGAAGAAAAAATAAGGAGAAAACAAAATGTTTCCACTGCTTTCCAGAATGATGCCTTCTGTTGCTAAAGGGGATGCGAGGAGGAATGAAGACTGAAAATTTAGAGGACTAAACAACAAAAAAGAAAGAAGGAAAAAGTGGTCAATAACCATTCACTCCCTAGCTAAGTGAACCAATTTTCAGAGAAAACAAAAAGAAGAAACTTTTTCTTGGCTACTCTAAATGGGTCGGGAAGTCATTTATTTCTCGGGAGAACAAGTCTAATCAGTCAGCTCGAGATACCACTCGATTAGCACCATTCACTCGCACCAGTCGTGCAATAGCCATACATCTTTCAGCAAAGTACTCGAAAATATTCTGCCTATTTCAGAGTGCTATGCCTTGTGCTATCTAAGGGAAAGGAATGGGTGAATAAATATTGGAACCTTTCCTGAACAAAATTTCTTTTCCAAACTTATCTGAAATTGTTGTCAGTACTCTCTCCACCTGAAGGAAGTTGGGGAGGGCTCACGAGTTCATCGGACGCTGTGTTTGAATTTTTTTTTCTTAAGGATGTCTGATCCATCTGTCAGAGAGAGAGAGAGAGAGAGAGAGAGAGAGAGAGAGAGAGAGAGAGAGAGAGATCCCCTGAGCTTCCCAACGAGGATCTTCTCGGTTGTTTTGATAGTGATTGTGGTGGAGGTGGCGTTAGGATGGGAAAGAAGGTCGGTAAATTGATATTTTTGAAGGTAAGGATTTGGGAACGGAAGATGTTCGGTATGGGTTTGAACGTGGGTTTGTCCTTTTTGGGTGATGATAAGGTGTGCATTTATTTGCGGGGTAATTTTTGTTGAAGGAGACATCTCTCTCTTTAGCGGCTTGTTTTATTTCATCAAGAGTTTCTCTTTTGCTTCCAAGGGCTCGCAGAACTAATGTCTTTAAGATATATATCTGTATATTTGATCTTTTCTTTCTTTTTAGTGCTGGGTCTTACAAGAGATAGGGCTTCTTTTTTTTTACGACTACCTGTCAATCATCGTGTCTCCTCGGCAATTTTACCATTCTCCTGATTTTTATTGTCAGTATTTTTGTTTTTTGGTGGTGATAGAAGGAGGGTCAAACTGTGGAGAAATGTCCATTCGCACCACATTGCCAGCAAGTTGGCTTCCGTTTTGACAGGCTAAGTGGTATTTTTTTACCATTTCAATGCACCCAATTGGGGACTGTGTTGAAGGATTTGTGGCTTATTACGTAGCACTGTCATTATCCTATCTTCCTTTCCGTATCACTTCTATTAAGTTTCCACGATGCATTAAATATCCCCGTACCTATAGAACAGAGATAAAAAAATGGGCACTTCATTAAAATGTATTCGACGTTATTCAACTCTTAATATACATTTCTTGTATTGCATTCTCTCTTGGTCAATCCCAATCCATATTTATAAGGCGAACAATAGTATTCCCACATTGGAAAATCCTTTCCTTTAACAATTTGTCAGATGTTCACTCCTAATTCTGTCAGTATCTTTCTGAAATGTTAGGAACTTGGTAATCTTCCACTGAAAGCTGACTCCTTAGTATTCGGCTAACTACCGATTAATATCAACAGTAGTTATACTGAACTCCAATAGAACTCTAAAGAATTCCCATGAACTTCCCAAGAATTTCCCTTTATTTATTGTAATAAATACAATTGTGGCACAAGACCGATTTGAGTGGGGGAGAGCAAAAATTCAGGTGGGTCTTCAGTACCTATCCTATACCTAGCTAATCCGACTCACGACCCAAACATAATTTACAATTTTCTCATCCACCACGAGAACGTGTCCATCAGCATTCAATCCTTCATACACCAAAATATCTCAAACATACCAGGGACCTAAAAAAAACCCAAAGGAGCATAAAAATTTTATTGTGAACAATATCTACAAAAATATATATTTAAAAATATATCATGAAATGATATGTGGGGAGGGGCATGCCATAAATCCCAAAAACAAAAATTTTTAAACAAAAAACACAAACAGAAATCATGATGTTAGTTGGACCTAACCGAACCACAAAACAAAGAGGCTGCTGTATCCGGCCCATAGGACAAAATCAAGAGGCACTCTTTCTACAGGGAGTGGAGAGGAGAAAAATAAAATGGATGGGGAGAATATAATCCTGACCCAGACGAGATAAAACGGGCCAAAAAATAAAAACTGGGGAAATTGGGAATCTCGACCTGGATCATAACAAAAGAAAATATACCAGGGACAGGCTAGGAATCACATTCATGCCAATTAACTAGGTACACAAAAAGGGACTACCTTAACCAGAGGAGGGTTTCAAAGGAATCCACCCCGATGTGACTAGTAGATCTAAAAGAGAAAATCAAGGCTAGCCCTCTGGTCAATCGGTTCCCATATGCTGAATAGACGACAAAGTCATTAGACAGCACACAGGCATCGACGTCGCAAAGAAAGTGAGTCTCTTGGATCGTGGCCACATCCACACCGAAAACAAGAGGTCACGAAGCAGGCGGACTGCCTTACCCCGATCCCTTAAGCCCTTCGCATTCAAACTCGCTAACTTGATTGACTTCCGTTAGACCTGAAAGTAGAAAAAAAGAAGAGATATTACTTCTAATCACATACGGGGAAAAATCTCTGGGAATTGGGACCCCGACGGACTGTCTTAGGGCACCAGTTCCTACATCGGACGTAATTCGTCCGTCTAGGACAATTCCGCCGACGCCCGTGGGATAATTTAGTTTTAAAACCCTATATATGCAGGGTTGGAGCAAAATAGGAACCCTCTCTGCACACATTTTTGCCATTTTTCGAAGTTCTAATGTCGTAGTTCGGGAAATTACTATTCTATGATAGTGTTCTTTGGGCGCAGCCAGATGGTCCCAGACCCGAAGTTTTCCCCCAGTATTTCTAACAAGGTTGAGGACCCCTGGGGCCTTCGGGAAGTTGTTCGGGTCATCTATGGATTTTCCATCCACAGACTTTAGTTTAAGCAGGGGTTTTAACAAACTCTTCCTCTGGGCTGACCATTCCTGTGTAATGTCTTTTTTGTCTATATGACAAAGTGCATCCCCTTGGGGGAGGGGCTTCGTTTTCTTGGGACGGTTGGGAGTGGAAGAAGGAGTAGTAGACGGAGTGGTAGTGGGAGAAGAAGCAGGAGAATCGTTCAGGATGAGTGGGATGTTCAAACGAAGAGGCCGACGGGGTCTTGGGGGGGGGGACGAAGGGAGGCTCTTTGCTTTAGCTGCATAGGATACTTTTGGTCTCTCCAGAGACACAGGTAACGAAGCTGCTCTGATGCGCTCTTGATCCCTCTCCGATTTGCTCCTTCGTAGCACTTTTGGGTTGTCCCAATCATCCTCTTCGTCTTCTCTTCCTCTTTTTAGTGATGAGGATCTTGTTGGCGGCATGTCGACCTCCATTTCCTTCTGGGTTGAATCTGCACGCCTCCCACCATCGGGACGCTTCTCAGCCGCCTTTTTCGGTGATTTCTTCCCTTTTCCATGCGGGGCATCCTGCTTGGGAGGCAGCTTCATTTCTGGTGGTGGAGGTGACGGAGGTGATTTCTCCTGAGGCAAAGACGATTTCTTTTTGAAGATTTTCTTTCCAGCTACCTGCCAGTCGCCTTCTTTCTGAGACGAGACCTCCTTTGGTACCTCCACTTCCTTCGATGCTGGTGCCTGGGATTGCTGGGTTTTAGGTGCTGGATTCTTCGTAGAACATCTCTTTGCAACGTGGTCTGATGCCTCGCAGACCCAGCAAAACGGTCTTCTGCCTTCCACCATGACGAATATCTGTCTGCCTCTGCAAGTGAGGATATTGGGGATTTCTCCAAATTCCTTCCTGGAGACCGTCACCTGCAGGGTGACATCACCAAAATCCCGCTTTGCTTATAACTGCCGCCACCTCCGTCATTTTCCCATATCTAGCAAAGAATGCTCCAATATGGTCCTCAGATATTTCCATGGGCACCCCATGCAAGGTTACGCGGGTTTTGCAGGTGCCCATATATTCTGTTTGGAGACGAAGTGTCTTTGCGGACAATGTCGACCTGGTTAGCTGTTTCCCCCCCCCCCCCCGGGTGCTAAGCAGAATGTCCCACATAGCATGACTTCTACAAGTCACCATCTTAGCTTTGATTTGGAGGCTTTTTACGGCCTCCTCCACGACCTCCCTGCTGACCCCGATAAACTTGTGGGTTTTAGGGTCCTTGGTCAGCAGGGAGATAATTCTTGGCTCAATAGCTTGAAGTTCTTCGGGAACCGATAAGAGTTCGTTCCCGGAGATGAACTCTGTGAATCTTATCCTCTGCTGCTCGTAGTAGGCTTCATTTTTTACGACCTTCCCTCCACACCACGCCGAGGTGGAGGAAACTTGCGATTCCTGCCTTTTTGAGGCCATTGAATTAACTTTGTTGGAGGGAAGTGACGATTCATGACTTCCGATGCTTGGCACGTGCCACTCCCCTTCCTTTCCACTCCAGGCCGACGTGGAGGGGAGGGTGACTGAGGCCTTACGAAGGCCTCTTCCATCTTTGTACTCCTGCCGAATGAGGCTGTCTTCACTTAGCATTTCCTAGGCCTGGAAATACTTCTAAACGTGCTTCGAACTCGTACAAACTTAACGTAGTGGCTTTCCCGTAACATAAACACAGCGAGTCGAACCGACTTGCTTGCTTGCTTGCTTGCTTGCTTGCTTACTTACTTACTTACTTACTTGGCGAGTGAACGAACAAACGAAAAACAACACATAGAGAACTTCGAAAGAACTTCCCGTTAACTCTTATTAATACAGGAGGGAGAGTTCATTCTGAGGAATATGTGTGTTTCATCATAACACGAATATACTAATGTCCTCATTCATTAATGAAAAGGTAGAAATGGTAAAAAGTTCTAAAGGCTATAATGTCTTGTCAGTTGTTAAAACAACTGTAGAAAACAATCACAAGGAACAAAAGGGTAACAAAAACGAACCAATTGAAACAATCGCAACTTACTGAGTGTAAAAGGTTCCTCCAGCAACAGAAAAAATAGTGATATTTAAAAATCAATAAGTCCGTAAGTGAGGATCGAACTCACACGTTCTTGCGAGATAAGTTTGCTAACCAGTACACCACATCGACATGCGTTGAAGCAATAGCCAAAATAGGGATTTTCTAATAGCAGCTTAGATGTGTTCTTTTTTTTTTTTTTTTTAGGCTGAAAAAAAAAGAGAATGATTAAGGCAACGATCACATGGCATATTTATCTGCTTTTACGCGGAAGTAAAATATTACCGATATCTTTATAATAGGTTGGCGGGAGTAATGGTCATATTATAACTATTTTATTTTCCGGTTGCATCCATCTATTAGCACGATAGCCAGCAAAACCACTACTTGTTGCCATTCAATATTGGCTATTGGGTGCCTAGTCGAACTTGTCTGACCCAACTGCTTCTTCAGATGTTGTTGGTTGCTGTGTTAGTGACGACGGGTTTCTGCCAGGGCATACCATTGATAAAAGCCCTACCACGCCACATAACCAACAGTGAGGTCGACGGTCTTCAACAATTACTGGGAGGTTTCGGTCTCTGAATGTTAGTATATCGGGGATGCTGTTAAAGCACTTGCAGGTCATTGTCCCTTGCAAGAAGACACCCCCGTTGGCAATGACCATTTTGTTTTTTGCAAAAGTGTTATCCCCTACCTGTCTGTAATGGACAAAGAATGCTCCCAAATGGTCATCCGAAATTTCCATGGGCACTCCGTGTAACGTATTTTTGTGTTACGGGTCCCTATATACTCGGTTTGCAACTTAACTGATTTCGTGGTGAGAATGTTTCCCGCCAGGGCCCTGGCTTCTTCTACTGTTGCCAGCAGGATGTTCCATAAAGCGTTCGACCGCCTTGCTAGCAATTTTGGGATTCTGTTGATGATTTTAAAGCTTCCTCTATTACCCCCTCCCTGCTGAATCCCATCAATTTACAGGTTTTGATATCCGTGGGAATCGTCCTGATAGCTAATGTCTCAAGGGCAAAAGGAACTGCTAAGATCTCATTTCACGAAATGAAATCTTTGTACACACCCTCCGGGCCCTTCTTGAGTCTTGAGTTGCCTACATTATTGGAGAAACAGGATAGAGTTATTTGGGACTCTGGTGAAATGTCTCCATAGTCACTCCCACGTCAGCTCACATAAAACAAAAAGTCAGAAAAACAAAGGTTCTTGCAAAACAGAAACAATATAGACAAACATACAGAACAGTACCAAAACACGCACAGAAGTAGGTCACTTACTGTCCCATTCGTTACTTAAACAAGTCCACTCACGAAGTGAAAACGCTCGTCAGACGGTAACAATAACAACGGATTGTCGTGGTCAGTTAAAGATATGTGTGCTATTATCCTTTTGTGGGGGTAGAGTACGAGGTGCTCTTGGAGATTCGACGAAGGCGTTGACTTGGGGATGGTGTCGCCCGATATTGGTGTTCTCCAATATTATTTTTCATTGGGCCTACTGAATCCGCGGTTTTGCTAATTTCTTCTAGTTTATTATTCTCGGTATTTGATTTATGCTGTACGTTGGGTGATAGGGGATTTTAATTCGTGTCGACTACCATAGTGAATTCACCGGGTCACTGCGGTCGGACCCCAGGATCTGCAGAGGTATCTTACAGTTTTGTGCTCGTTTCGCATGTGTCCTTTAGCCATGGCTACCGCTCTCATTTCACCTCTGTTTACGTATCTGATATTTGTCTCGTACGACAGGGAGGTGGTCTTTGATAACACAACTTTATAATATCATAGCAGAAGACATGTCAAGATTCTGTGCGAGATTTGTTGAATACATGAATTCAACAGATTTTCCTGACAATTTGTTTCCACCGAAACTTGGCCAATGTTTTTTTTAAATATCTTTATATTTTCAGGTAAAATACTTTTTTCTTCAATGATGCTGCATAAGTCCCACTTTCTTTATATTTTCATCCAAATATTTATTTCTTACAGATTTTTGACAGAAATGTTTTCTATTATTACTGACCTGGATGAAATGTCGTCTTAAATAACTTTTTTCACAAAAAAATATTTCTAGAGTTGTTATATATGTACTTTTTCACCAAACTTTTTCGCATAAATGGCTTTTGAATCAGATTTTGTACGAAAACTCTTTATCCGTTTGACATTCTTCAAAAATACACATTTTAACAGGTTGTATGCATCAATTCTTTTTCTGTCATATTTCCACTAAAATGTCTTTTTCTATCTCATCTTTGGTTTTTTGTCATCAGAGATTATGCTTAAATGTACTTATATCAGACACTGCATAAATGTTTTTTCATTCAGAAGATTTTGTAAATACGTGAATAAAAAACGTGTTGTTAACTTCTTTGTTATATTCTTTTATTTTACCCTCCAGAGGAAAGTTTCTAAAACTGGGTTCCTTTATTCCTAAACAAAATAGATAGAATTAAATTCTCCAAGGACTTGTTTTTATAATAAATGGAAATATTAACTGATATGAAATAGAATTTCTTGAAATTTTATAAAATGAAATGAGAGAGGGAAAACACATGTTAAATAAAGGTCTTCATACAAATTTTCTAAGAAGAAAAAGAGACTCTTGAAAATAATTTGTTAAACATGCCCATGTTTGCTAAATCGACAACAAAATGATAAACACTATTTATTAGCATTTATTTACACTGTTTATTTATTATATTTGCATTATTTTAAACCCATTAAAAGTGGATCACAGCCATATGTTCTCAATTTCTTCTAACCTGTAATATTTTGTATCTTTGTTGGTATAATTGACAAAGAAGTGGATACAAGTATTAGCGTTGAGAGGAATATTTTATTTTCTTATTTTTACATACTTTCGTGTTAAGTGTCTGCTAGCAAGAGAACACATGTTGCCTGCTTAGAAGCTAGAGAGGGACTGGCCAATCCTTTAGGTCAAGCATGGGTCAGGGAGATAGAGAGAGTAGGGGAAAGAGAATTAGTAGCAGAGAAAGAAAAGGGAATAGATTTTGGTATCTTAGTTCTTGGGAGTTATTTAGAGACAGAGAGGGTAAAAGAAACAATGTATTCTCTGCATGGTAGTAGTATCTGACCTGAGGTCATTTTGGTTCATTCCTACAAACCCAATTAAAAGTGAATCACAAGTCAAAAACACTTTCTGATTAATCAGTATAGTAGCAATCATATTTTCTTTCATTCTTTATCCTGCACGTGAACATTTATCCTTAGTAGATGATAGTTCACGCCAATCAATTCTGATCCTACCACCTAAACCAACAAAAATTATAAATAACACAATTGTATTAATTTTTTGTAAATAAACAAACGAAAAATAGTGTTTAATATTTTTGTTGTAAATTCTCAAGAAACAAAAATATGTATCAATTTACTTTTATTATATGATTAGGTTTTTATTACAATTCTAATAATCGCTTATTAAAACAATGAAACATTGCCGAGGATTGAAAGCAGTTAAAATGAAAACGGTGTCATGAGAAAAAACGTTCCTTTGCACAATTCGTTTTCTTGCAATCACGAGGGTCCATGTTTGCAAATAATTTTATTCATTTTTTAAGCACTCTTAAAAATGTAATTGAAATCCAAAAATTATCTACTTTTTGCAAGAATTTCCAAATCAATTAAAAAAAAAATGACAGACACTCAAATTTTCCGTACAAAATAATGGTCCAGCGTTGTAGCCCAAAAAACAGGATTTTTAACCAAAATTTCCAAAGTTCTAAAAAAATTGACCAAAAAAACTACTTTGGTAGCATAAAGATTTGACTATAAAATTTTATTTTATTCTTTTTGAAACTGAATATATGCGGATACCTACGCTAACGTAATTACGGCTGAGTATAAGAAATTTAATATAAGGATGTGCGTCGTGGTGCAGTGGATATCGATTCGGAACAACAAATCAGAGTTCGAATTCCAGTTGAATTCATTGCATTCACTTACGCGCAAATACCCTTGGGAAAGGTATTAAAGGTATTAATCTGTCTCTTCCTTCCAGTTATGGGTTAAATAACAGGACAGGTTGGGTTCTATAGCCTTGGCAGGCAACCACTCTATCGCAGAAAGTAATGGCAACCTACTGCGGGATAATCTTCTGCCCAGTCAGTCATGTCTCTTAGAGACACGATCGCCCAAACGTGTTTCACGTATGGCACTTAACTGACTGATAAGAAATTTAAGCCGTGTAGGTGCCGCCAAGCACCATTTGCTACCAAACCCAATGTAAAAATCAGCAGGTTCGTTTTCTCGCTGAAGTGAGCCCTGTATTCTTGACCGGCGGCCTTGTCACCCCTTGGGACAATATGGTCAGAAAATATAGTTCCTTATATTTTAGGATAACATAAAACAATAATGAGGTCTAAATAAAAAGTATGAGACAAAACAGTAAAGTTAAAATAAGTAAGTAAAAATATAACAAATAAGCTGTTTTTACGGCAACCTTTTCTAGAATATAGGATTTTTGGTCTCTGCGTAAGAAATAGAAACCCCATTAACAGCCTTTTGGATTGAGACCTTCTAAGAGGTCAGAGGTAAATTTGTTATCTCCAGTGGCAGCACATTCGTTCGGTACTGTTAGGGAGTAACTCAATTGCTATAGACCACACGAGGTGCCAACGAGGTAATTAACATTTTTTCCATTCAACTTCCAGCAAACCCTAGACAAATTTATGGTTAATGAAATTTTAATTCTTCTAAACGTTTATTGCCTTTTTTAGACCCTTTCTTAATTTGTAAAAGTGTACTGCTTTGGCGACGCAAACGATTCCTGTTGATTTAAACCCTTGTTATAAGTTCCCTTTTTTGTTACAATTATTTTATGTAAATTTCATTGTTTATTTTCTTATTTTTTCGAATTTATTAATTATCTATCCTTGTGTATAATCATTCTTCCTCCATGTGCTCATGTTATTTTTTGTCTTAATTGCAGTTTTCACAGCTGCACAAATATTGTAAAGGAGATAAAACCTTTTACAATATATACCCGCAGTTGTCCGTTCTCTCACGCATGTTTCATGTGGCAATGGCAATTACAGGCTGCTTGAGCGTGTTTTGTCTGCTTTTTCTGTATCGTCTTATGCAGCATTATAATTTTTATTATAAAAGGGCAGATTTCATTTGCATTGATTATTTCTACATGTTATTGGCCATCATTTAAAAAATAATACACTTAATTTGTATAATTCTTTCATTTTTGTATGTTAACAACAAATTTATCGTATGTTTCTTAAATTCGGCTCGTGTTGTCTGTCTTTGTTGTGTGCCCATATAAATCATTTGTTTGAACTACTGTTTTCGAAGAATTTTTTTAACAAATAAAAAATCCCTTTACTTTACACAAATTAAATTGCTGAATGTGTTACACAGTTCAGTTATTTGGAAAACGGAGCCGTGGCTATTTATTTGGGTAATTGAAATAGCTGCACCATTTTTCAAAAGGCACAACGACACGAATTTTAAACTATATAGAATAATAAATAATAAATAACTAACTGTAGAATAATAAGCCCTTTACGTTAAAAAAATACTATATAAAAATGTCTGCATTTAGTCCTTTAACTCTAACATGAAGTCAAATTAAATTTAAAATCCAAGCCTATTTGGACGGCTTAAAGATTGAGCAGAGTCCTATTAATGATGATAGGAAATTTAAGCTGATTGGTGTATCGTTTGCTTTTATAAGAGAAAGCAGACGTTGCGTTGAGCTTCTTAATTTTTGAATTTCAAAAATAGTTTTGGTACATTGCCATTTGTGCGTTTGTTTATAATCTAGAACCAATCAAAAGGTTTCCCTTCAAATTCCGGGAAGTGAATTTGTAGCCTACCTGGGGGTTATGAAAAATGGCCCTGAATTTAATTCAACGACTGGACGAACGTCTGTTGCAGAAAAAAAAAAAAAAAAAAAAAAAACAACGCAGAAGAAATTTGACAACCACCAGACGAGAATTGAAATAACATTAAAGTCGCTCCCACATCAAGCAAAAGTTTTCGATTAATGTGATTGTTCTGTTCTTCACTGTTACCACAAAGTTTACTTCGAAAATTGTACCAATTCATTGAAAGCTACACAGAGAAGTATTTTGTCCTTTTCTACAGTTTATATTTATATGTAGTTTACTTTTCTGTGGAGCTTTTGTTTTGTAGTATTATAATTTTTATTGTAAAAGAGCATATTTCCTTTTCATTAGCATTCATTATTTTTTAATATATGTTATTGGCTATCATTTGGCACACATTGCACTTAGTTTGTTTAATTCAGTCATTATTTTGTGTGTTAATAAATTCATTGTTGTTCTTAAATTCGGCTCGTGTCGTCTGTCTTTGTTGTGTGTCCATTAATGTTGCCTCAAACATTTATTTTAACTATTTTATTTAATGGTTTTTACCAAATAAATAACTTCCTTTAGGATTATTTTTTTGCATAAAAAACAATATTGTAAATTGTTTTAACAACATAGAAGACATAAACAATGAGTCTGTATAACAAATAAAAAATTATTAAAGTCTATAAAAGAGAGATTTTCTGACGGAAGCAGAGTTTGAAAGCGGTGTATTCATGAACCTCACTGAGATCGAACGTTAAGTGAAAAAGGAAGGCGATGAAGTTGATACCGAGAAAAAGGTTTGTTCTGCAAGCTTTCCTGGTACTTTGGGCTTCAAACTCAAATCTCCCCCTTTTTTTTAGTGAAAAGGACTGCAGAAATGATAGCGTTTTGTTTTTTCTTGAAAGAAGGTAAAAATTTAGTTTGCTATAAGGATAAATTTGATCTCTAGGTTTGTTGCGGGGGCGTTGGAGGAAGTGTGAACAGCCAAGACAATGAACAATAACAACCTTGGTATTTATTTATGTAAGGTGGTACAAGTTGTTGTTCGGGTAGGTTCCTGGTCTGGAGGGTAGCTGCCTCTATGGAGTTGGTGCGGCGAGCGTTGGATTTCGTCCAGTGCCGAGTCCAAATGGGGCGTTCGTAGCGGTAACTGGTCGACTGAAGATGCTGGAAGAATCGCCTGGCTGGTTGGGACGTGTCCGTCTTCGGGCCTAGGTTGATGTGGCAAGTGTGGAAGCGAGCTCGTATCAGTGGATGGCACTTGACGAGAGGCGGAGTCCCTAAAAAGAGCCGAGTCGAGACCGTACCGAGGGGTTACGGAAGCGGAATCCCTAAGCAGGGCCGAGTAGAAGTAGGGTCGTCGCGGTTGCGACTCTGGATGGCCCATTCGACTGCCGAAGCAGGATCAGTGCCAGAAGCGAGTAGTGCGACTTTGATGGCCGATTCGACTGCCGGGAGACAGGATCAAAACTGAAAGCACGGGGTGTTATGACTAGACAACAACAATATTTACCCTTCTCCCCCACTTGAGAGAGATGTGACACAAGGTCTTTTTTAACGTGGGGAACTTGAGCGCTTACGCCCAGGTACTGGTCAAAACATTATCCATCCACCACGGTGGACAGGTTCAAAATCGGTCTAAACTGGTCTAAACTGGTCTTAGTGTTGTGACGAGACAACTCCAATATTTACCCTTCTCCCCGACTTGAAAGAGATCTGACACAAGCTCTTTTTTAACTTTGGGAACCTGTGCGCGTACGTCCAGGTACTGGTCAAAACATTACCTATCCACCGCGGTGGATAGGTTTAAAACCGGTCTAAACTGGTTTTATTCGGTCTTAATTTGGTTTCCCCAGCCAGAAGGCCGGGGGACAACTCCCAATATTTACCATTCTCTCCCACTTGAGAGAGATGTGACAGAAGGACTTTTTTAACGTGGGTAACCTGAGCGCGTATGCCCAGGTACTGGACAAAACATTACCTATCAACCACGGTGGATAGGTTCAAAACCGATCTAAACTGGTCTTAAACTGGTCTTATTCGGTCTTAATTTGGTGTCCCCAGCCCGAAGGCCGGGGGTCAACACCCAATATTTACCCTTCTCCCCAACTTAAGAGAGATGTGACACAAGGTTTTTTTTTTAACGTGGGGAACCTGGGCGTACGCCCAGGTACTGGTCAAAATATTACCTATCCACCACAGTGGATAGGTTCAAAACCAGTCTAAACAGGTCTTAATTTGGTGTCCCCAGCCCGAAGGCCGGGGGCAACACCCAATATTAACACTTCTCCTCCACTTGAGAGATGTGACACAAGGTCTTTTTTAACGTGGGGGACCTGAGCGCGTACGCCCAGGTACTGGTCAAAACATTACCTACCCACCGCGGTGGATAGGTTCAAAACCGGTCTAAACTGGTCTTATTCGGTCTTAATTTGGTTTCCCTAGCCCGAAGGCCGGGGGCAACACCCGAATTTTTTTGGGAAACGAGACTGGTGATCAGCGAAATGGTTCGGTCAACTACTCCCAGATCGGTGGGAGTAGAAAAAATGCTAAATAATAATTGATCCCCATGTCGTTTGGTGTTTTGTGGAGCGCAGTCTAATTTGATGCATATTACGACAGTTTTAGGCTCGAACGTATTGGCTAAATTGTTTTGTGTCACACGTGCAGCTGGATTTTTTTACGTCGTGTCTTAAAATCCGCCATTGTTTGTAAAAGGTCAGGGAACGTTTAGTAGCTGCTGCTGCTGTTATGGTTGTATCTTTTTGGAGCGGCTATTTGTGGCCGCGACAGGTTTATATAAGTCCCTTTATGGAATTTTGTTATCCAACACCATGTTAACAAATACCCTAATGATTTATGCACTGTTATGTTAAGAGATAATTTTTATGCTGATAATTTGTTTAAGACAAGTGATTCTCCTGAAGAATCTGTTAAAAGAATTGCAGATGGAAATTTTGACATGCGTTCGTGTAACTCAGATGGCAAGTATTTTAAAAAGTGCATAGAAGACGATAAAAAAAAAAACTTAAAATATAGTAGTGACTTAGAAAAATATTTAGAATATAAATATATACTGTGAAAGGTACTTTAGAGATTGCAATGTGAGTTTCCTGTATCACCACGTTGTGGTGCAGTGGATATCGGCTCGTAACGAGGAATCGGGGAGCTGAGTTCGAATTCCAGTTGTATTCACTTACGCGCAAATACCCTTGGGAAAGGTATTAATCCGTCTCTTCCCTCCAGTTATAGGTTTTGGCTGGCAACCAGTCTACTGCAGAAAGCAATGGCAACCTACTGCAGGATAATCTTCTTGCCCAAAGCGCGTATCACGTATGGCACTCAACTGACTATCAACACCAAAAGAAAAAAACTAGTGCAAAATTCTAGTATGTTTTAACCTTGTTTTCGTGATTGCCACTGACAAAGGGAGAATACTTCTAAGTGATTTGTGGAAACTCAAATTATCCTTGGATGAAATTATTCCAGTAAAATACCAAAAGACCTGAAATAATTTATCTAAGGAGCTTGTATATTTACGTTCTTTGAAATTTCCCAGGTGTGCAGTTGTCAGTTTAATTCCTGCGGAATTGTATCTATTTTGTGATGCCTCTAAAAATACATATGGTTTTGTGTTTTATATAAGGCAGGATTCTACAACCGCCTTAATTTTTGCTAAGTCGAAGATTAGGCCCATGAAACTAAAGTTTTTGCCTTCACTTAAGTTGTAATCAGTGTACTTTGACGTGAAATGCACTAAGAACATCTTGAAAACTTTATCAAATGTTTGTATCAAAGATGTAATTATTGCTGTTAATGCTCAGATAATGTTATCTTGCTTATTGTCCAATAACATAGAAAACCAAAACCCAGTTTGTCAGGAATAGATTAAAATACAATACATTAAAGTCGTCCTAGAAGAATTAGATTCTAAACATTGATTATCGGTAAAATTCAAATATGTGCCTTCATCAGAAAACCCGGGAACTTTAAATTTTGAACTTCTGGTCTTTTTTGGTTAAATAAGGATCCAGTAACTTGGCGTGAAGGTAGTATATTGCTTGAGGGATTTCAATAAGGACGTTATTCAAAACCTTAATGATTTATGCACTGTTCTGTTAAGAACCTGTTAGCCGCGCTAACTTATTAAAATATTTACTTTAGAGTAACATTCGAAGTTATCTAGCTTAACATTAACATTAAACATTAAGAACCAATCTTTCTCTTTAGAGAAACATTCGAAGTTATCTAGATTATTAAGAATATTAACATTATTAATCTAATTCCGCAGAAAGTAATGGCAACCTATTGCGGGATAATCATCTGCTAGGTCAGTCATGTCTCAAAAGAGACATGATTGCCGAAGCGTATATTACGTATTGCACTTAACTTACTGATTCTAATTCATTAATAAGTTAAAACATGACGCAGATCCTAAGCAAGATGCTAAGAAGTATCTGCTCAAGTTGATGCAGAACCAATCATTTGGTAAAGAAATTCAATATCTACAAATTTCTAAAATTGAAAAAATTCCTAAAATTGAACAAATTCCTAAATAATCAAGGAATTTAAACCTGTTTTATGAGAAGATGATCTAATTCGTTCCAGTGGAAGAATAGCTAAGACTAAAATCTATCAGTTTAACATTATTTACCCAGTATTGTTGACTCCAAAGCATAATTTAATCATAATGGACACATATGAAAGCATCTAGGAATTTCTCAGGGCTCTGGGTACGTAAGGTTGTGGTGTAATGGATATCGGCTCGGGATGAGAAATCGGAGAGACGAGTTCGAAATCCAGTTGAATGTGTGGCATTCATTTACGCGCAAATACCTTTTTCTCCTTCCAGGTATAGATTGAATTTCAAAGCAGATTGGGATCTATAGCCTTGGTTGGCAACCAGTCTACTACAAAAAATCTGCTTTGTCAGTTAGGTCTCGAACGAGACTTACTCTCCCAAGCCTGTATCACGTATGGTAATTTACAGACTGACTGAAAATCAGACAGACTATTTGTTATTTATGGTGCCCTATCTATAGGAATGGACTCTTCCTTCGTCAATAAATAATAACCTGAATGACTTCCAGGGACACAGCTATGAGGCAGCCAAGAGACAGTCGTGACGAAGCCTAACTATACTGTTCGGACTTACACTTCTATTTTGCTGACTACTAACACTCTTACTTGTATATATTGTTCTATTATTCTAATGCACTGTTTGAACCTACCTTCTTGTTTCCGTGTCTTTTTTTCCTGTCCCAAACAGGCCACAACAACTTGGTGACGAAGATTTCGCCACAACACTATTAAAAATTACATTTCCAGCTATCTTTACAGAGAATACAATGCCCTTTCATTTAAAGATCCAAAATTAACTAATCTTCCTAAACATAGAGGGAACTTGGTCAAACTATTTTCTCATGTAAGAATAGGTTTTACAGGAAATTTAATGGTTAAAAATGAAAAAGGTGGAATTAAGATGTATATTTTTATCTTCATCTGTAAGAACACTTCATGTTGAACTTGTTAAGGAAATGAGTGCTCAATCATAGCCTTCATAATATTACCTCATAAGATAACATTTATGAGATTCCCAGTCACATTTATAGTAATAATGTTAATTACTTTATCATTTGATACAAGCTGATTAAAAAATTCTTAGCTATAAAGAGTTTTTAGACATTTTCTAACTTTAGCATTAAGCACCTTACAATACCTTTATATTCAGCTTAGATGGGCATTACATTGAAACGTATGTTCAGGGCTGTTAAACAATGTCTTTATAAAACCATAGAACGATCTCAAGTGGAGTATTTTGAACTACTCACTATTCTTTTGGGTATACAAAACGCAATAAATTCCAGTCACTAACTTATTGCTGTTCTTCTAATACAGGTTTTGGAATAATTATTCCTAATTGTTTTCCATTTGCTTTATATATCCTCTTTCTAAAGAATACATGTTGTTAAACATGGATGATGAAAGTATTATTGAGTCTGAACAACCTCAAAGGAAAGATGTGATTATATAGATAGAGATGAGGAAATATTTAGTAAATAAATAAATAAAAATGTGGTATAATGAATATCTTTTAGTTTAAGAGAATAATAAAAGGATCTGCGTGTAAACAAATATGGAAATATTATTAAGACGAACGATGTTATAATCATAAAGAATCCAGTTAAACCTCGTCCTTATTGGCAATTAGGAAAAGAAATTGAGCTTATATCGGGTAAAATTCGCTCAGTCATAGTTTAAAGAAAGCGGTTTAACTCAAATTCATTGTTTGAACCATCTTTATTCTTTGGAATTATCTTTCATCCGGTATCTGTAAATGAATCTGTATCCCGCCACTCACTAATCACTAAGGGGCACTGATTCATTAAAAAAATCTAAAAAGCCAACTAAGATGAAAAATAAAAAAATCTGACCCTAAAGATTCTTATATTTGGTATTAGGTGCTTCACATTATATATTTGTGAATTAATGCAAAATAGACTGATTTCTTTAAGCTGGAATTAATGGCTAATAAGTAAAAGGAAAATATATTTAGGGTTCAAATATTGTGTTACTAGCAGAAGAAAAAATATTGTTCTAAATCTGTAAATAAATATGCATTCCAAGTTTTGTTGGTAATTGGAAATAAAATTTTGTGTAAATGACCAAAATAAAGAAATGCAATTTGTTTTTTGTACATAACTAAATGATTTCAAACGTGGTTCAAACATTGCGGAAACATCCCTGTATGTAATTGTAATCTAAACTTATTTATAAATGGAACCTTGTCTCTGTGTGTGTGTGTGTGTGTCCGTTACCTATAGACTCCGAAACGGCTGAACCGATTTTCTTGAAAATTTACAGTTGTACTATAAGCGTCTGCGAGTGTTCTTAGCTAGGTTTTGTGTCAAGGTACCCCCGATAAATATCGAAAATCGATAATCGAAAAAATCGGGATATAAAAGGAGTGGCCCGATTTTAGTCAAATTTGATACACTCATAGAAAAAGACATAAGAAACGATATTCAGAAGTTTCAAGGTTGCAGTTCTTACAATAGTGCAGAAAATCGATAATTTATATATATATATAAGGCAAGATGTTTGTGTGTGTGTCTGTTTATCTGCTGTATGTATTTTTTTCAGTCCTTTTATTTTAGTTTTTGCTTCGGGTTTGGCTCTAAGTAGGTATAATTGTAGTTCTTAGTCTCAGCCATGATATCATTAACTCGGAGGACTTATTTGATATCGATACCAGGAAATCAAAATTTGACTTACATTCATTCATTTTCCTTTCAGTCTACGGTTTCGCTTTAACTGGAAACAACTATTGCTTTTTAGTCTTTCGTGCCAATATCCAAAGAGTCTGAGCTCCAGGACCATGGATTAGTTTTAAAGCTTTCATTACACTCGAACAACGCCGGGCTATACTGCTAGCATTTTATATTTGTGTAAAATTATTCTGTTCTTATTGTAAATAAATAAATATTTATTCTGAATTGTTCAAAGAATAATTAGAAATTTGTTTGCATAAGAAAGGTCTGTCATGAAATATAAATTTAATGTACAAAAAAGTGTTGATTTCTTGCATCTTTGTCTGAGGTAAAAATATAAGTAATTTAAGCCGCTTTAGCGTGTATCGCCTGATTTTCTGAAAGAAAGCAGACGCTGCGTTGGGCTCTTGCTTAACGTTTGAATTTCAAAATCCGGGATTAAACTTCTGTAGTAGCCACAGATCTATTTCCTTTAGCGAATCAATGCCCCCGACGGGAGATTCGGTCACTCACTGACCAATCAACGGGCGGAGCGCATTGATTCCTCTCTAGAACTATTTTTCCTAGTCCTGTTTGTAGAACAGAGGAAAGGCAGAGAGCCATGAGCCCGCGGCAGTAACGGACGTCTCTTTCACGTCGCTGCCACTGATTCCCCATGGAATGCTTTCGCGGAAGACGCTGCTGCTAGCTTCACCATGGACACTTACATACTACCAATCTTGTACGTTTACTATGTAATAAACCATTCTTTGTTGTTGTTCTAAAAGCAAGTTTCGTCATTCATTTGTGTGCCTAAAAAAATATAGTGTTGGGAAATTAAGCATTTCCCCATTAACCCCTATAAAATGGTGACCCCGAATGGCACCTGAGGATGGCGAAACAAAGTTAAAAAAAAAATAACAACACGAAACTCGGCCTCCATTTTCGGACAACAGAACAAGCAAAGTTAAAAGGAGAGAGAGAAAAAGCTTCCTGACTCAAAGAACCTAAAAAAAAAAAAAAAAAAAAAAAAAAAAAATACAACCACCCACGAATTTTGTTTGTGACGCACGTGTGCGTTAAATTCATTCGTCGGCTGAGAAGACATTGGCAAAAAATTTTTGCCCTCAGTAAAACAATCTTTCTAAACAGAGATATCATCTTTCGTTTTGCTAGACATACCGACGCCCATTCCCAAGTGGTCAAATAGGAAGATAAAAGATTCTCCCTTTACTCAAATAACATTTTTTTGAACACGTGCCTTCACAACAAAAACCCCAAAAACTTTCCGACGAGGAAATATCTTCTTTTCAGCCCGTACACAAGAAAAACACCAACTCAAGCAAGCATAACGAACATTACATTTTGTTCAAAGAAAGTTAAAAAAAAAAAAAAAAAAAAAAAAAAAAGAAGAAACTTACTACTCTACTCTGTTCAACTGACCACGTGGTACAAAAAAAAATATTTGGATTGCAATAACAAAAAAAAAAAAAAAAGTGAGTAATACACCTTTACATTTTATTTTTTCGAAAGTTAAAGCTAATAGAGCGCCTCCTTCCTTAACATTTAACTTTCCCGCTTAAATGGTGATTGGGCGACGCCATCTTTAATTCCAACTTGTGTTTTTAGACAGGCCTTGAAACTGACAGTTATCTCCCTTACTAAGGAACCTTAAAGCAGCACCTTTCTCTCGTTTAACACGAATATCACTATTTTCTTGTGTCTTTTGAAATGTTTTCCCTTTCGTTTCTTTCTCATTGAGACGTGTTTCTTTGATATTTTTTTTTGGTGGTCTGTCGTCACGCTATATATTAAAAAGAAAATGGCGACTACTTTACCTGCTTTCGCTGGCGACGTTCGAGTTTGGTTTGCCCAACTCGAGTCATATTTTATAGCGAACAACGTCGTGGAGGAGCGGCAATTGCCTATTTTATTTAGTGCATTTCCCGCGTCATTGACACCAGTTGTCAAAGATTTGATAACTGACACCCCCCTTAATGCTACTTACGACAGTATTAAGCGGGAAGTTCTGCGCCGGACGTCGCTATCAGCGGAAAAGCGGTTCCAAACTTTAGTCAATGACGAGCTGTTGGGAGACCGCATGCCAAGCGAATTGCTCCGCAGAATGAGAGAGCTGGCAGAAGATGTCCCTGCTGATAGTGCCTTTATAAAGCAACTTTTCTTCTTAAGATTGCCCCCTCAAGTAAAGGCAATTCTGGCACCCATGGTAGAGAAGAGCTCAGTAGACGTAATAGCGTCCTCTGCAGATAAAGTGATGGAATTCACCAAGGGGCCTATTACCGCGTCCATTCTTCAGCCAAAGGCTGAAGTCTCTACCCTCTCTGCTGCTGGGAACACAGGCGAAGGTACCACACAAGTGGCGATACTCAAAGCTTTAGTGCAGCTTACCAATGAAGTAAGTAAATTAACCGTACTTAATTCACAACAGCCTAGACGTCGACATAAAAGTCGTTCGCCATCCCCACACCACCGCCGCCATTCAAGCAAGCCAGGACTATGCTATTATCACAGTTGTTTTGGCGCTAAGGCTCGGAGGTGCAAAATGCCCTGCTCCTTTTCAAACCAGGGAAACTTAAATCTGGAGAGCTGAGCACGGCACACTCTCCACAAGATTTATGTAACAACCGTGCCTATTTTATCACTGACTCCAGGTCCCAAGCACGTTGTTTGGTTGACACAGGAGCAGCTTGCAGTATCTGGCCACTAAAACTCCTCACTGAGAAGCCGCCACTGTCGCCCATCACACTGCAAGCGGTAAATCACTCCCCTATTCCCACGTACGGTCAAATTTCTCGGTCTCTGGACTTGGAATTACGGAGAGACTTTACATGGATTTTTACTGTAGCTGATTTACCGTACCCCATTCTAGGCTCGGACTTTCTGCACCACTTCAACCTTTTAGTGGATATGCGCAAGCGACGACTTATTGACGGCAATACGGAACTTTCCGTCATGGGTTTTAAGGCAAATATCTCACCTATCAGCCCGGTATTTTTCATTGCCGCCACTGACGACCCATACCAAACATTACTACGCTCTTACCCAGAGTTAACTAACTTAAATTTCGTTGTGAGCAAATCAACTCACTCTACAAAATACCACATCGAGACCACAGGCGCTCCGGTGTTCTCACGCCCTCGCCGCCTCCCTGCTGATAAACTAAAGGCGGCGAAGGCAGAATTTAACCATATGCTGCAGCTGGGAATTATACGCCCCTCGTCCAGTCCATGGGCTTCCCCTTTGCATATGGTTCCAAAGCGTTCTGGAGATTGGCGTCCGACTGGGGACTATCGACGACTAAATGCCATTACGGTACCTGGTCGTTACCCAATCCCACATATACAAGACTTCGCTTCATCCCTGCATGGTTGTAAGACCTTCTCCAAACTAGACCTCGTTAAGGCTTACCATCAGATACCAGTGAACCCAGACGACATACCCAAAACTGCAGTAACTACTCCATTTGGAGCGTTTTAATTTTTAACTATGCCTTTTGGTCTGCGAAACGCGGCTAGTACCTTCCAACGCTTCATGGACGAAGTAGTGCGTGATTTGGACTTCGTCTATAATTATATAGATGACATCCTCGTAGCAAGTGCCTCACCTGAGGAACATGTTACTCACCTCCGCCTACTGTTCGAACGGTTTCAAAAGTACCAGGTGAGGATTAACCCTGGTAAATGTGTTTTCGGTGCTTCGTCGCTAACTTTCTTGGGACACATTATAAGCCCCGAAGGGATATCTCCCTTACCTGAAAAAGTGAAGGCTCTACAAGACCTTCAACCACCCACTTCACTTCGCCAACTGAGACACTTTCTCGGTCTGCTTAACTATTACAGACGTTTCATCCCACACTGTGCGGATCTCCTGTCTCCTCTGTCTGACATGCTACGTAACAGGAAAAAGAAAAATGAGCAGATTTCGTTGAATGACATACAGCTAAAAGCCTTTAACGAAGTGAAGAAGAAATTAGCGACAACATCGCTACTTGCACATCCTGTACCCGACTCCCAGTTTTCATTGGTCGTTGATGCATCGGGCACAGCTGTAGGTGCAGTTTTGCAACAGCAACACCATCAACAGCTACAACCTCTCGCTTATTTTTCGAGACAGCTGAAACCGGCAGAACAACGTTACAGCACGTTTGGCCGTGAACTCCTGGCAATGTACCTCGCAGTGAAACACTTTCAGCATTCACTAGAGGGCCGACAATTTGTGATCTACACCGATCACCGCCCGCTTACTTTTGCTCTGCGCTCAAAGCCGGACAGATATTCTCCTCGCGAAACTCGACACTTGGATTTTGTTTCGCAATTTACAAACGATATCCGACATATCTCTGGTGAACAGAATGCTGCGGCAGACGCCTTGTCTCGCCTTCCCATTAATTCACTGTTCTCGCCTTCAGATATCGACTTACGACAGATGGCCTTTGACCAACCACGCCTGGACACCTTTGATCTATCGTCACCTGAATTTGCAACTTGCAAGTTCGCATACCTACCAGTGCCTACTGCAGACACGCAGATCATCTGTGACACCTCAACAGGCGCACCTCGACCTTTTGTTCCGATGACACATCGTAGGGTTGTTTTTGACACACTACACCAATTGGCACACCCCGGACCCAAAGCAACAATGAAGCTGATTACAGCTAGATTTTTCTGGCCAAACATGAGGCGTGATATCACTGCCTGGACACGTTCTTGCGTATCCTGCCAAAAATCAAAGGTGCACAAACATATCCGTGCACCCCTCGGAACATTCAGCACCCCAGACGCTCGGTTCAGCCATATCCATATTGATCTGGTTGGACCATGGCCGGTCAGTCAGGGATTTACTTACCTCCTGACCTGTATAGATCGCTTTACACGGTGGCCCGAAGCTATTCCCCTAAAGGACATTTCAGCTGAATCCGTAGCGCAAGCCCTTATATCAGGCTGGATAACGCGTTACGGAGTTCCTACAACAATTACCACTGACCGTGGCAGACAATTTGAATCCCACCTATTCCAGGAACTTTCCAGAATTTTAGGGATCAATCGAATTCGAACTACGGGCTATCACCCTGCTTCTAACGGGGTGATAGAACGCTTTCATCGCCAATTAAAGGCCGCATTACGTGCCTATCCTGAACAACAGCGATGGAGCGAATATGTACTTGTTGTCCTTCTTGGCTGTCGTGCAGCTATCAAAGAGGACCTAGGATACTCTCCAGCAGAACTTGTCTATGGAGTACCTCTATCATTACCAGGTCAGATGTTGAACCCTATAGATTTAACAGGAACAGATCCTGCCTTGTATATAAACAGACTGCAATCTTATTTTGGTAATCTCCCACCAATGCACCCTAGGGAACAGACCATCAAATCATCAGTCCCAAAAGATATTTCTTCATGGACTCACGTTTTTCTAAGAAGGGACGCTGTCAAAGCCCCTCTCACTCCACCTTACACTGGCCCTTACCGCGTGCTTTCACGCACTGACAAACTTCTCACTCTTGACATTAGTGGCAAAAAAGAAACTATCTATTGACAGGGTGAAAAGAGCCTTTCTTAACACAAACACACAAGAGCCACATATTCCCCCTACTTACATACATGAACATATCTTTACACCCGTGGAAAAAAATACGATGCCAACAGACAACTATGTCACCACCACACGCAGTGGTCGACGAGTACATTGGCCCAAAAAGCTCTGTAAAACTGTTTATATATAAATTGTACCCTTCTTTGTTTTATGGCCGCTATCTTTTTCTCGGTCGGCTTTCCGCCTAAGCAGGGGTGATGTAGCAGCCACAGATCTATTTCCTTTAGCGAATCAATGCCCCGACGGGAGATTCGGTCACTCACTGACCAATCAACGGGCGGAGCGCATTGATTCCTCTCTAGAACTATTTTTCCTAGTCCTGTTTGTAGAACAGAGGAAAGGCAGAGAGCCATGAGCCCGCGGCAGAAACGGACGTCTCTTTCACATCGCTGCCACTGATTCCCCATGGAATGCTTTCGCGGAAGACGCTGCTGCTAGCTTCACCATGGACACTTACATACTATCTGCTGCTAGCTTCACCATGGACACTTACATACTATCTGCTGCTAGCTTCACCATGGACACTTACATACTACCAATCTTGTATGTTTACCATTCTTTGTTGTTGTTCTAAAAGCAAGTTTCGTCATTCATTTGTGTGTCTAAAAAATATAGTGTTGGGGAAATTAAGCATTTCCCATAAACCCTATACTTCCTTACGAACTGTACTTGAGGCAGTTGCCCGACTTTGTCCTTTTGATTTACAACAACTGAATGAAGCAGAGATGCATGCAGGTAATCATCGGGTTTTGAAGATGTTAAACACAGTATTGAAGATTTTAGCCAAGATCCTAGCCGGTCGTTTTTTCTCTAGTCTGATTGACCCTAAGCAGACTTGTGTCGTGAAAGGCAGGACTATTCAGGGCAACCTACATTTGGTACGATTGATCATCGAGCAAGCCGACAGTGAAACTGTTATGCTCAATTTAGATCAGTCTAAGGCTTTCGATAGCGTTGATCATCGATTTCTGGAGGCTGTATTTTCCGCTGCCGGCTTCAGGTGGTACTTTCGTACCTAAATTCGACTTCTGTATGCGTACCCCGGTGCGCTGGTAGAAGTGAATGGAGTAAGATTGGAACCGTTCTTATTGTCTCGCTCCATTCGTTCACTTTCGCCATTTCTTTACATTCTTGTGTTGGAGCCTTCCCTTCGCAAATTAAAGATGAACCTGGTCTTACGCGGAATTTCGATTACCTGATGCTACCACCTCGGCATTTCGGTTCTTGTGTCAAGCAAATATGAGATTGACAAAGTTGGCAAAGAGATCAGAGAGTACGAGATGTTGACATCTACCAAGATCAACCACAATAAGTCTGTTGTCTTGCGGTTAGGTGCTTTGGCTGGTGTTGCGATGGCCTTCTAGATTGGCAAGAGACTTTGTTTGCTGCAGTGAGTCTGTAGAGACCCTAGACCACGCCCTCTTCCATTTCAGAGTCGTAGGCCCGTTGTGCAAGTTTATTGAAGACATCATGGTTCGCATGATACGCGGAACGTCTTTTGTCCTTGAGGCCAGTTCTGTTTGTAGCGATGCCGTACCGCTGTTAACATTATCTATTATTTTACTAGTTCGGTCTTATATGAGTCGGAATATGGATGATACAACGGAAGGAATTCTATGGGGGCGAGAAGTTTACTTCTTTCTAACTATTCTTATTCTTTAGGCAGCAGCTTAGTCAAGATTAGGACGAAAAAGAAAACAACCATTAGAATTTGGCAAAAGGTGGATGAGTCTTGCGTGAGTATAAAAAAGCTGACTTAGAGTGGCATTTTAATGTCTAACCGACATTAAGATACTGGAAATTCTGGAGTGAGAATTGGCAACCTCGCCCAAAATAGGGTAGTTTAGGCTTGTTTTGTTTTTAGTTGTTTTTTTTTTTTTCGTCAACGTTAACTCAGCAAGGGAATATATGTTCATATATTCCTCCATTTTCTTTAGTTTAAATTACCCCTCTCCTCCCCCGTTAGGTGACCTGTTCTCTGGTGGGTGCGGGACCCTTTTTCTTTTTCGGGTGTGTTTTTCGCTTTTGTTGAGTTTGGATGAGTGAGCATTTGAGTAAATGTTTGATCGAATGATAGTTTGAACTTTTTTAAGTCTTCGGATCGCGTGTGATTGTTCCATTCTCCGCTGTTACCACGAACTTCGCATCGAAAACTGTAGCGTAAAAAAAAAAAAAGTATTTATTTTTTCCTTTTCTACATTTTATATGTAGTTTTGTGGTGAATAGGAAAGTAAGAATTAACATCAACCTTCTTCTTCACTTGTACAAAAATTAACAATGACGCATGAAATTTTCCCAAATAGAAAAAGGATAGACCATGTGCTTAAAGAAAGATCGAAACTGGATTTCGCAAGTAGATGTTAAATTCATATTCTGACCAATGAGAGCGATTTGCAAGATTGCAAAGAATTGGCGATCCAGTGCGAAAAATCAAAATGAAGGTAAAAGGCGAAAGGAAGGCCAGCCAGACAGTCAGAGATGGAAGCAGGAGACGACAAGCTGAAATGTAACAAGGCAGAAACTTCAAGTCGATCCGAACTTAAGGTCGCGTCGCACATCGTACTCCTTTTCCTTCTTTCTCGTGCGCTGATTCATTTTGCTTCTTCTTCTCCATCCAAAGACATTCCTACCAAACAAATGCTTATACATACGTACGTACGCATAAACTCTTTCCAACAAATTATTACTACGAACATTTCTTCAACTCTTAATATTCTTAACTCATTACTTGTTTCTCATTGAACATTAACTGCTACCTATTTTTGTTATTCTAATTCTTTTAATAAATTTCTATTTTAACATGCAAAATGTATATTTTTATTCTTACACTATTCCATTATTCCACACTGTTCTACACAAATCCACTCATTCCAATTTGATGAAAACTTTCTGATAATTCTGGATAAAACTTGTAAGCTGTAGGGAGTTCGGTTATGTATGACACAAGGACGAATTAATAAATATTAACCATCTCCCTACGTCTACAGTTTCTTTTCTGAAGAAAACATTTGCAACATTATAATTTTTATTGTAAAAAAGAATGCAACATTATAATTTCTATTGTTAAAGGGCATATTTCATTTGCATTGCTTATTTTACATTTATGTTATTGCCTATCATTTGCCACACAATAGAATGCACTTAATTTGTGTAATTTGTGGTGATACCAGGGACCGGATGTTTGCTCTCAGAGGTCCAGAAAGCAAATGACCAAAACTGATCTTTGCGCATCTGGTTCCAGGCATATATTCCGGAAGAAAACCAAAAATAAATAAATATCAAATTCCTTTTCGCGAGCCGACGTGAATTTTGTTTATTGTCCAATGGGAAGCCCAGAATTAAATTCGGGCGTGATTTCCCAAATGACTTGTTTGGACCCCCAAAGACGAAATAAAAAGCCGACACAGAAAGCATCGCCAGTTGAGAAAATACGATCATAATTAGCACGTTCCTTGACCACGTCAAGCGACACATCATGCTCGCCTCTCCTTTCTCTCTCATCTTCTTCTTCACTGTTCCCTGAGCCACTTACCCGATAGACAGAGCGGAGACATCAAAGACATTCCTAACAGACAAACGCTCTCACATACAAACGCACAAACTCTTTTCGGCATTTACTGCTATGAACATTTTAACGACCTTTGTACCAACCAAAAGACATTACTTTTATTTGTAAAAAAAACCTTAATTGATATATATATATATATATATATCAAATTGTATATAGAAACAACATATATATATATATGTTGTTTCTATATACAATTTGATTTTCTTGTTTTATACCCCCACCCCTTATAGTGGGCTATCTACTAACAAGGCCAAATTCAGTTAATCTGTCAACACACAACTACACTTCACTAGAACGGATAACCCACTATAAATTCATTCATTATTTGTCGTTTGTCTTTGTGTGTCCATATAAGTTAAAAATAAAAATGTTATCTTATACATTATTTTCTTTCGTAGGGTTTATTTACCAAATCCTTTAGTTTATGGGTAGTGAGTTCGATCCTCATTAGGTGCTCCACACTTGCGGCCGTGTACCACATCTAAGCTACACTTAGTAACTTAGTAAATCACTTTCACTATATGACCAGCTCTTCAACATCGAAATAAATTTTAAATTATTAAATGGTAGAATAATTTACTCTGAGAAGCTATGTTGTAATGGTAAGTTAAAACTCGTTATTATTCAGCAATGAATCATTTTTTATACGTTGAGTCGCCGTATTTTTCGATGTTTTTTGTCTCATTTTGTAGCTGGTTAGATGAATCTTTGAAAAATAAAATAAAATTTGAGAAATACACTTTCTGAGTAAATCCCAGTTTATATATATACGTAGGGATTGAATAAAAATACGAAATATAAAAAAAACACTAAATAAAATAAAAATACAAAATAAAATAAAAGTACAAAATAAAATAAACATAAAAATCTCCCAGAAGTCCTCTGACAGGAAAGACAATTTACGCATGTGCAAAAAGAGAGGCTTCCTGGCGCCAAAAATAAACGGCTTTCTCTTTTTCTGTTGGACTTTGACTGGTAAAAACGTGCCGACTGTTCGGGAAGGAATTTCCCCAACAAGAGGTCGTTGGAATCAAAAAATAAAATCAGTGTCCAAAAACTGTCCCTCTAGTGTCTCTGTATCTTTCCTTTTCTCTTTGCCTATTTATTTCAGTGACGTAAGCTATTCAACAAGTCTTGGATGTTTAGGTGAAAGAACCAACCCAGCAGTAATAGCCATAACAATAACACCCATATACACTGCTGCAATAAATTTATTTCACTGTGTTCCAGACCAAACTGTTTAAATACAATATATTTTTTGTTATTTTTTTTATAGAAAAAACAGCTTACGTTAAGGAAAGACTAGAAAGATTTGTTTTTTTTTTTACCGTTTATCTTTTTTAATTTTATTTAAAGAATCAAATATTTAACAATAACATCAAGTTAGATTTATAATTTGCCTAAAACACTAAGGAAGTCAATAATTTTAATTTAAAGAATAAACTTGAAATAAGTGTGAAATGGGTAGTAAATAAACAAGCAAGCTACTTTTTAATTAAATATCTTTCTTTACTGAATATAGGTTTTGGTGAACTCTCTTGTCAAAGGAGAAACATAATTTATAAAGATATGGCGTCTTGACAGCAGTTTATGTGATAAAAAGGTTTGGTGAGAAATTTATAAAAAAAAATAACAGCGCTCATTATTATTTTTGAACGTTTTCAATTAGATAAAATTAACGTATTTTTTTTATCTTTGAGTGATAATGTTCTGTATACATGTGCATGCTATTTTGTTGCTTTTTTTAATGTACTTGCTTTTTTATACGATCTCTAAAAAAATGAAGAAAAACACGTGCTTCTTTCTGTTTGATGTTGATTGTTGACGGTTTTAAAAATGAAATAACTAGTTTTGGGGTTAGACGAAATAAGTAAATGCAAAAAATAAAAAGAACATTTATATTTCATTTTAGTTCTTCATTCTTAAATAAGCCAATTCATTCTTAATAGTCAATACACGTTATTTAAAATTTCATTTACAGGACAGTGACACATTTCTTGAAAGGGAAAATCAGCTGTGAGTGTGAAAGTGAGAAAAGATTTGTTTTCTTATTTTTTTGTACATTAGTTTTTTTTTCTGTAGTAAGACTTTTATTACAAAAATAATCTCATTTCTATAGTTGCTAATACTTGTCACTGTCCTGAAATGTTTTCCTAATTAGGAATTTCCTTACGCTTGCCTTTTTAAGTAGTGTTTTGTTTTTAAACAAACTCTTGTTTTAGTTTTAACTTTTAACCTTTTTTTTTTTTTAGTTACTTCCCAAAATAAAATTACCAAAGCACAAGAAGAGAGAAAGCTTTCTTTTCTGTAGCTTTCATTCATAATAGTAAAAGCGTAAAGACAGTTATGAACCTGTTAAAAGAAAGAAACTAAAAGTAGAAATGCCTCTTTTTCTTAATGTTATTTCGTTAATCGTTATTGATGTGTTCCTTTAGGAAACGTTTAAGAAAGTTCTCTTCACTGAAATTAGTAAAATAAAAAATCGTTACTATTTTCCTAATATAACATTCAGTATGTTAAATCATTCTTTAGAAATGTGTATAACATTTAGGTGCAAAAAAAAAAAAAAAGAGTGAGTGACTTTATTCTTTTCTTAAAAATAAATTTTTAATTTTTCTCTTGTAGCGACTGATTTGCAGGCAATTGAAAATATGAAAATTTACTTAAAACCTGTACTAAAACTTGGGTGGTTGTTCTAACTTAACATTACAATACTTAAAAATCGAAATACACTGACTGATATAATTTCAAACTAAGCAGCATTTGAAATAAATGATAGTTTGAATTTGTAAAGTCAAGAATCGTTTTTTGTTTGTTTGTTTGATTCTACTGTTAAACTAGTTACTAGTACTATTTAGAGAATCCCATTTTTTAAAAAATAAATCTTAGAAGAAAACAATTTTTTAATTTAATCCAGCAATAAAGTCAATTGTTTGTAAAATAGTTTCTTTCATGGATTTAAAAAATAGATTCTTTTACAATAAAATATAATTAAAAAAAAACAAACAATCTGTTGAATTTATTATACCTCCACTCATTTTCGATAACATTGGTTCTAAAATTGTCACAATATCTTGACACTTAAGTGTGAAAAAATTCATCTATATTCATTAATTTTTCAACACATTTAAAAATTATTTTGAGTACCCATAAAAATTCTTTCTTACTGCAGAATTTTTTTTTCTTTTTCTCTTTTTAAACTTAATCTACTGATTATTCTTTTAGGAAAAATTTTAAAAGTATTAAATATTTATTAAATAAAAATAATTACTATTGAAAAATGTTGGTGTATGTCTGTTGAAATTAATGTATACATTTTCTTTTAAAAGTTGTATAATTTTAAAAGAGTGTAGACAATTTTACAAAAAGAATTAGGCTATAATTAAAACCAGAGGTATGATTTAATTTTTACTTTTTAACCTGTGAAATATCAGCATATATTATTTATTACTATTTTTGATTTTTAAATAACTTTCTTTATCCTTCTACCCACCCCCAAATCTGTAAATTGTCAAATCGTTGTTGTTAGTTTTTAAGTATTTTCTACCAAATTATTTACAGTATTAAAGAAATTAAAGTATGTTACAATTTAAAATAGTAATTGAATTAATGATTTTGAAAAATAATGTTAAAGTTATTTTCAAATTTGTTCTCTGAGGAAATGAACATTTTTCAATTTTTGACCCAATATTGGTCGTGCGAAAAATATTCTCAATATTTGTATATTGAACTGTATTATTTTTAATGAAAGTTTTCCATACAAATAGACTCATTGATTTATTTTTATTTTTTAAATAACTTATGAAAATGAAGTCTGTATGTTTTGAAGAAGTAAGTAGATGCATTCATTTCTATTTGAGGAAAGATCATAAAGATTAATCTTTAATGACTGTCACTTTGACGTTGAAGTATGATTTTATAATCTATTATGATTAAAACTTATATAAGTAAAAAAAAAAATTAAAATCATTCACTGCAGAAAAAAGCTTAATGAGTGCAACAAAATAGTTTTTTTTTGTGAAAAATCATGGTATTTTGCTGTTTTGAGAACAGAAAATGCTCTTTAGCCAACTTTTGTGAATTTCTAATCACTTGTCCTCTTTTGACTTCCTCTCTTTCCTTCCTTATTTGTTCACATGCTTTTTTATTTATTTTAAAAAATTAATTTAAAGAATGCATTTTAGATGATTGCTTTCTTTTATACATTCTTTGATTTTGCAGTATTTAGCTGAGAAGCTTTCCTAGAGACAGAACGTAAAGAATTGCTAGTTTCAGGATGAATTTGCTACCCCGTGAACATGCAGATTTTCGTTCCAAGGCTTATTGGAATAAATTTTTTAAAACTCGTGGCTCATCTCCATTTGAATGGTAAGAAAATATTGAAGGAACCAAAAAACTGGCTTTCTATTCTTTTCTGCCCTATTCTTATAAATAGTTCTGGGGTATTGGTCTATTGGAAATTGAATTTAATGAGTTTTAACAAAAAAGCTTTTATTATTCTATTTATTAAAATTTTGTTAGTGCAATTTTTTAATATTTGTTATTTTGTCAATTGAAAAATAATAAAGTAAAAAAATTTCAATGTTAAAAATATATTAGCAATTTAAGAAATATCAATTAAATACATCTGTTTAGTTTATTTTTATAAAATTAATTTCTTGATTTGACTGTTGTGTTTTATGCATATTAAATTCTGCAAACACAGTTAACGATTTTAAAAAGTTTAACCCCATCATCCTCTTAAGTGAATGTAGCTTTTTCATAGTTTCCTGGCTGTTATCCTCTTGACTCAGTTACTAATGTGTTTAACTGTCAATATGAATTATTAATATGTAAATAATAAAGTATTATTTCGCTAATTCTAATTGTAAACGCTTTAAAAAAGTTTGGATAAATAGTTATGCATGCAATTCATTAATAAATATGAATAGTCTTAATTTTTTTCTTAATTTCAAAATATGAACAAAAGGAATGTTTGCTGCTTGCAGTATTGAGCTAAACAAATGTGTCTGTCTTGACAGTCATAGATGACAAGTATAAAGAACACTTTCCAAATTAACAATTCAGCAAACAGATGTGATATTGACTACAGACATGAAAGCAATAAAAAATCTGGTTGCTGTCACTTTGCTATACATGAGAGATATAGTAAAGAAAATACATGTACAACATTCTATGCAGTTGTGATACTGTACAAAGGTGAGTCTAGACAACTGCAGAAACTGAGATTTGAAGATTAAAAGCACATGTGGGCACTTTAAAATCAGATATGGCAAATCACATGTGGAAGGAGATGTATTACAGGCAAGGTTTGACATTCCAAGACACAACAGACTCTTAAGAAAGGTTGGATAATGCTTTACTGGGTGAAAAGAAGAAAAGACAAAACATAATTAATCTGAATTAATCCAAAATACAATAATTAAAAATAAAAGCGATTTTGAAATTTCTTCTCTAAAAAAGAAATAATTTTTCAGAATCACATAGACTGTCAATTTTTTTCCTATGATTATTTTGTCCATAGTAAAGTGTAAGTGTAATTTTTAGGGCTTTGTAAATTTTAGTACTGACCTCGATGATAATTGTAGTGTAACACTTTTGTTAGAGATTCATATTTTTTTTTATCGTATGTACAGAACTATGATACAAATTTTAAATAAAAACTCTATCTTTGGTGTCAAAAGTAAAAGTTACAAGTCTATATTAACTGCTGAGGAGGATATGTAGTATATTCTTATGGAATCTAAGTCCTGTTGAATGCTTATATTGTTGACTGGAAATATTACTTAAAAAAAAAAAAGAACAAAATTTCCACCTTGTTCTCTCCAATAACAGGTATGGTGAGTTTCCTGATCTGTGTTCTGTGATACACAAATATATAAAATGCTCAGACAAGGTGTTGATGGTTGGCTGTGGTAACTCCCAGCTTAGTGCTGACATGTACGATGTCGGCTATAAGAACATTACCAACATTGATATCAGTGAGGTTGTCATCCGACAAATGATCAGAAAGAATGAAGCAGATCGACCAACGATGATTTTTCGCAAAATGAATGTTATGGATGTAAGTCTCACCAAATTATTTTTCAATTTGCAATATGTAATATGTCTATAAAAATAAGGATTTAAGTAGATATATTGTTTCTTTATTGAAATTTACTTTCTCAATTTAACACATCACTCAGTAAGTCCCTGGCCTAACTAATAAAATGACTTTTCGACAAAATTCAACTTTATTCATCAACATAGTCTCCTTCTAGAGTGATACACTAACACTTATTCCAATGCTTTCTGTAACAATTCGGTGCCTTTTTCTGTAGAACAATTTGTCTTTGACTGCAAAATAAGCCTCAGTTTCCAATATCATGTCTTCTTTGGAGCCAAATCTCTTTCCCTGGAGCATTCTTTTGAGGTCTGCAAACAGCCAGTAGTTACTGGGGGCTAGATCTGAAAAATAGGGTGGATGTGGAAGCAATTTGAAGTGCAATTCGTGTAGTTCTGCCATCGTTACGATTGACTTGTGACACAGTGTGTTGTCTTGGTAATTTTTTTGATGATTTCTCCTTTCAAATACACCAATAATTCTATATAATATTCGCTATTGATGGTTCTTCCTTTCTCAAGGTAATCGATGAACAAAATACCTTGCGCATCTCAAAATACAGAGGCTAAAACCTTGCCTGTTGATGTTTGCACCTTTGGTTGCTTTAGATGGCTTTTACCTGTGCTGTTCACTCAACTGACTGATGATTTGACGCCAGAGTGAAGTGGTGGATCCATGTTTCCTCCATTATCACATATTTATGCAAAAACTTTTTTGTTGCTTTGAAACAGTTGCAAACAATGCTCTGAATTGTCAACATTTTGTTTTTGATCGACTGTGAGCAAACGCGGCATCCGCTTTGAACACAGCGTTCTCATTGACAAATGTTCATGCAAAATGGTAAATACACTGCCTTCTGATATGTTCAACTCCTTTGCTATCTCACGCAAATTCAATTTATAATTGGCCAAAACGAGTTTGTGGATTTTTCTGGTGTCTTCCAGAAGAACTGTTTATTTTGGGCAACCTGAGTGTTCAGCATCATTTGTGTCTGTGTAATTGCATTTAAAGTCAGCATACCACCTCTTAACCACATTTCTGACAGAGCAGAGTTCAAATAACTTATCAAGCCATTGTTTTGCTTGAACAATATTTTTTCTTATCAGAAAGCAATGCTTTATCAACAGATAAAATTCAGATTTTTCTATTGTTTTGAAAATTTGCAACAGTAGCTTTACTTAAATAACTGTAATTTGTAAACTAATAATCTGATTGGACCCAAATTTTGTCACATGCCATTTGAAGATTATTACTTCATAAAAATTATATGGATTTTTTTTATTAATGCTGCCATCTGTATGTCAAGCCCTTAAGTACCAAAATGTTCTTAGCCTAACCCAAGTCTCAAAATTCTGATGTTTGGTTATTGAAATACTGATTTTAAAAAAGTTGAAAGTTTTTCAGTATTCCTTTGTATCTATGGTAGAAGTAGTTTTAAAGTATTCTCTTTGTATATCTGTTGCAGCCCAGTAATTAAATAAAAATAATTAGTTTTTGTTTGATTACTTTTTACATATAGACTTTTTTCAATTTTAGACTTACAATGTTATGTTGAAAACAACTTATTATACAAGAAGCATTGTACTGCTGTCTAATATTAAAGTAGAAACAGTTTCAATGGTAGAAGGTAAATTTTTAAATATGAAAATAATTGTCAGAACCAAAACAAAACTTAATTTTATTAACAAAGTTTAATAAAAAGCGCTTCATGATTTAAAAGTTTTTTGGTTTTTTTTAAGTATGATGGCTGGAGAATGAACTGGCTGAAATTTAAATAAGACAACAACTAATATGAAAGTAATTAAATTTTAACAAACATTTGTTTGAATGCTTCATAAAAATTATTAGATATTTTATTATTTTTTTTTTGTTTTTTTTTCACACATATCTAAATCTAAACTTATTTATAAATGGAACTTTGTGTGTGTGTCTGTTAGCTATAGACTCTGAAATGGCTGAACCGATTTTCTTGAAAATTTACACAGTTGTACTATAAGCGTCTGCGAGTGTTCTTAGCTAGGTTTTTGTACCCCTGATAAATATCGATAATTGAAAAAATCGGGTTATAGAAGGAGTGGTCCGATTTTAATCAAATTTGATACACTCATAAACAAGGACATAAGAAATGATATTCAGAAGTTTCAAGGTTGCAGTTCTTACAATAGTGCAGAAAATCGATTTTATATATAAGGCAAGATGTTTGTGTGTGTGTCTGTTTATCTGCCTGTATGTCTGTATTTTTTCAGCCCTTTTATTTTAGTTTTTGCTTCGGGTTTGGCTCTAAGTAGGTATAATTGTAGTTCTTAGTCTCAGCCATGATACCATTTACTCGGAGGACTTATTTGATATCGATACCAGGAAATCAAAATTTGACTTACATCCATTCATTTTCCTTTCAGTCTACGGTTTCGCTTTAACTGGAAACAATTATTGTTTTTTAGTCTTTCGTGCCAATATCCAAAGAGTCTGAGTTTCAGGACCATGGATTAGTTTTAAAGCTTTCATTACACCCGAGCAATGCCAGGCTATACTGCTAGTAATAATAATAAACAACTATAATAATATATAATAATTATTTATTAGCATTCATGCATGTATTTTCTCTATATTTTTTCACTATTATTATATATGCCAATTAACAAATTTTAGGTATGAAATTTTTTTGCTTGTAGCTAGTTTCTTCTGTGTGACATTATTTTATGACATGGGTGATAATGATTCTTAAAAAATGTCCTGCTTTTGTAGCATTAAGCAATTTTTGTCTCCCTTACACTTTCTCCCACTTCTTGTTCTGCTACTCATTTACACAAGCTCATTTGGTAGGTTACTCGCTGTTTCCCTCTGCTTCTCTTGTTCTCAGTATGTCTTGTGAATGTCAAATTCACCAAATCCCCTTTTCTTATTGTGTGTCCCAGAATTTTTAACTTTTCTTCCTTGATCCTATGCACAAGTGTCCATGTTGTTCTAATTTTCCTTAAAATGTTTTTTAGAGGAATACTTTGATTTAAAGCTCTATTTGCTGTTAAGTAATAAGTTAGTGCATTTATATTTTTCCAGTAAACTTATATTGAATTCAAATGACCATTTGTTTAATATGTTAACAGTTGGAAGGAGACACTTCTTTAAACTGTAGTAATCAAGTTCTTTAGCACTAATAGTAAAATTTTATCTGTTATGAAAGAAAGACAATTGTTGCTGCATTATATTTTATTTTATTTTTTTAGGAATTGCAGTTCAAATAAATGTCATATTTTTGCGTAACCTGTTTTTTTTTTCTCCCTGTCACTTTTTCTTTTTTTATTTGTTGGAATTTTGTTTATTAGCATCAATGAAAGATGCTAAACAGTTTAGTTATCAGATTTTGAATTAAATATTAAATTACAACTACTAGTTTTAAATTTATTAGCATTCATGCATGTATTTTCTCTATTTAGTACAGTGGATATTATTAAAATTTTCAGATGGACTTTGATGATGGTGAATTCACAGCTGTCCTTGACAAAGGCACACTTGATGCTATAATGATAGATGATAGTGAGGAAGTCATGTCTGATGTGAACAGGATGTTCAGTGAAATCTCTCGTACAATGCGTCTTGGTGGAAGATACGTCATTATTTCTCTTTTACAGAAACACATTCTTGAAAAGATCCTGGCGTTCTTCACAGAAATGTAAATATAAGCCTTCTTAACTTTCATCAACCTTGTAAAATTTACCTTCCTTATTTTGAATATGAGAATACTTCAGATTGTTGCATTAATCATTCTAATGTTCTGATGTTCTAATGTTCTAATGTTCTGATGTTCTAATGTTCTAATGTTCTAATGTTCTGTAATACATAGGTGTGGATGTGTGAGTGGTGTAATGTTTAACACCTTGGAATGAGAAATCAGAGAGCCGAGTTCACATTCCAGTTGCATTCATTTATTCATGGGAAGGCTATGAATCCATCTCTTCTTCCTGCATTTATTGGTTGAATAGCAAGAGAGACTGGGTCCTACAGCCTTGATTAACAACCAGTCTACTGCAGAAAGAAATGGCAGCTGGAAATCTTATACTTTGTCATTCATGAATCAAAAGTGACTATGATCGCCTAAGCATGTATCATGTATGGCACTTGATGTAAAACTTTTAATGCTTGGGTAACAGCTGTTTGCTCATTGTTCCTTTTATTTTCCATACATTATGAACCAAAGTTCATTCATGTGTCAGAACAAATGACATGATAATTACTAAAACACTTTTAAATTTATCTTGTGTTTTTTTCATAATTGGTATGCAACAGTTATAAATTGAACATTTAAAGAATGTTGTTTCATTTGTTTTCATATTTAGTGGAAAAAATGAAATATGAGAAAAATGATCTGAAAAGTATTTCATATTTAAACTGGGGCATTTTCTTTGCATCAGGATAACAGACATGGGGATTTTTATCTTAACCTGTACAAATTTGATGCATTCTAAGCTAGTTTTATTCATGGCATAAAAATAATGGCATAGGAAATGAGTGAAGAAATTTTCCTTTTTAATTATGCTTTTTAGTATTTGTTTGAATCATCTTCTTGGCTAAAACATGCACACACAAATAGATTATATAAAATTTGTTAAAATTGTTTGGTTCTTCATCTTCAGCTTTGTTGTGAGATTTATTTATGCTAAATTTATAAAATGCATATTTGAAAAAGAACTTTTTAAAAGAAATTTTAAATCAGATTTGATACTTATTCAGCATATCTTTATCAGATTTTCTAAACTTTTAACCCTGACAAGAAGTGGTTTTTTATTTGTTTCTTACTGTAACTACAATGGTTGTTAAGTGCATTAATTTTAGTTTTTGAAAATTAATATTTTTTTTTTATATCTCTTTGATATTTTTTATTTTATTTTTTTTTAAACACTTTAAGAAAGCTCAGATGTCAACTTCTGCAAACATTAACTGTAGTAATGAGTTTATTGAAAGTGGCATCTGGTTAAAGTTGTTATTCAATTAAAAAATTAACTTCTCTCCAGAACAATCTTTTGCTTAAGGTTATTCTCTTGGTGCAGCATCTGGTTCAAGATTTTAGGTCTTTGTACTATGAACCAATATTTATATTAACAATATACTTATGGAGCAGCTGACTTGTAATTGCTACCAGATGATAGGTGATATTATAACTTGATGATATAGCTAAAACTATTTAACATTACAATTAAAAAAATGAATTCATTTTACAACCGTCCTGTTGGCGGGTCATCAGAATATGCCAACTGCCCCCCTGCAGAGAGTAAAAGTCTCTCAATGGGACCACCTGTTGGCTGTGGATGGCAACCCGTGTCATCTGGGGATGGGATCCTGGTGATTGAGCAGGCCATGGCCCGGGTGCAAAGAGGTCATGGTCCTGCAACACATCACTACAACCCTTACCTGGGCTAGACGGGCGGTCGGAGAGGCCCAATCCGATCAACTGGCTGGTCAGGTCAAGCCCTAACATCTACTCCCAAACATACCCTCCAAAAACATTTTCTACCAAGACTGATGTATCCTCCCCCCCAACCAAAAAAAAAAACCCAAAATACTACCAGACCATGGAAAGTTATATATAAGAAAACTACCACCAGCTTTCTATGAATAGATGTTAGAAGGTTCTGGCTAAGGGTCAGTCGGCGGTGCAAGATACATAGGCCCGGACATGGCTGCAAGCCATCCAGCTGTGCACCTACATTATGGGGTGGTGCACAGAGGGAGGAGACAAGTGCTTTGGGTCTCTCGCGCTGTCGAGTATATTGGAGAGGAAGTCCCTGATTGGTCAGGGCGAATGGGTTTCCCCCCTGACAGATCCTGTTCGTGGGCTCCAGCCTGGTTTGGTGGGTGGGGATAACCCACCAATGAATGATATATTATATAGTATGTCTAATAAATATTCCAAACGCCCCCATATAGAATCTCCATCAGACTCAGAAAGTGAGTTTATTATTACAAAACATTTTCCTCAGTTTATTGTTTTGGAGTTGTTAGAAGAAAAACAATTAACAAAGATATCCCCATTTGTTATTGAAAAAGTACTTTCTGGTGCTATAGTACCAAGATGGTAAAGAAACTTAAAAATGGTATGCTACTTGTCCAAGTAGAGAAAAAATCATATTCTGATACACTTTTAAAAATGAAAACCTTTTCTGAAATAAAAATAAAAGCATATCCACACAACATGCTGAACAAATCTAGAGGGGTAGTCAGAAGCACTGAGCTTTCACTCTGCACTATTGAAGAAATTAAGACTCAGCTAAAAACACAACGTGTGATAGATGTACGACGCATTCAAATTAGAAAAGGAACAGATATCATCGAAACAAACACATATATATTCACTTTCAACCTCTCCAAAGTTCCGAAGGAATTAAAAATAGGATTTACAATTGAAAAGGTCAACCAGTACATCCCAAGCCCTCTACGGTGCTTCAATTGTCAACTTTTTGGACACCATAAAGACAGGTGCACGAGACTTCCAACATGCAGAAGGTGCAGAGAAAGAGACTTGGACCACCATGGGCAAGAATGTAACAAAAAAGCAAAATGTGTTAATTGTCTTGAAGATCACCCATCAGACTCCAAACAATGTATAATCTGGAAAAAAGAAAGAGATCAACACTATCAAGTTTACACGTAATATATCCTTCTCTGAAGCTAGAAAGATAGTCGAAACAACTGGCTTATTCCCCACTAAATCATATGCATCAGTTACTAAACCAAAACCAAACAACTTTGAAAAACAAGAATGCCATTCTTGCAAACTCCTACTCAGTAAATTATCAAAACTTACACCAGAAACACTCCCCGCTTTCTTAAAAGAAATTAATCCACTCACTGAATCTGACAATAACACTGAACCTTCAAGCATAGAAAAACCATCAACATCAAATACCTCTATGGCAGAACAAAAACCTCTTCTCCAGAGGGAAACTATCCCAAAAAAATCGACTTTATGGAAGGAATCTAAGTCCCCTCCTCCAAAGAAAGTCACTACTACTCAGGAGCAGACTGTACAGAGATCTTCTAAACAACTGTAGTGGAGAAAAACACCAAAAAAAAAAAAAACCAATGCACATCTGTAGATTCAGAAGACATGGAAACGGAGAGTATCCCCCTCTGGTAGAAAACAACCATTTCAATACTCATAAAGATAAATGGAAATCAAATACATAAAATTTAACCATGGCCAGCAAAATAATTCAATAGAATTGCAGAGGTATAAAAGCCAATCTGAACAAACTTCTTCTACTAATATCCAGTCTATGTCCTTTAATAATGTTTACAATAAACTTTTTTAAAGCCGTCTGAAAGCATTAAACTCCGCAACTTCTCTGAATACAAGCACATTGTAAATAACCCAAGTAGAGCTTCCGGAGGAACATCCATTCTTATCAATAACAAAATAGCATAAAGCCAGATAAATTTACAAACTAATTTACAGGAAATTGCCGTTACAACCACTTTACATCGGACTGTCACAGTTTGCTCCATTTATCTACCTCCAAATGACCCTATAAACGAAACAGAAATAGAACATCTTATTAACCAACTCCCACGTCCCTTCCTACTATCAGGTGACTTTAACAGTCACAACACTAGCTGGGGATGCTCAGACACAAACAGAAGAGGAATCATAATAGAAAATGTTATCAACAATAACAACCTATGTATATATAATAATAAGAAACCAACTTTTATTCACTCTGCTACAAACACATTCTCAGCAATTGATCTTTCTATAAGTGATCCAAGTATCTTTATGGATTATGACTGGACTGTTCATGAGGATACATGTGGAAGTGACCACTTCCCAATAACATTAGAACATACTGGCCCTGAAATAATATCAAAAATACCTCACTGGAACCTTAAAAAAGCCAACTGGAATAAATTCAAACAATTATGCAAATATAAACTCCTACCTGGAAAACATGAGAAAGACTTGATCACTCATTTTACAGATACTATTATTTCTATAACTGACGAATGTATCCCTAAAACAACTTCTTCAACTAAATATAACCGGCCTTGGTTTAATGATGATTGTAAAAAGGCTATCAGGTTACGGCATGCTGCATTAAGAAAATTTAACCACCAACCCACTGCTCAGAATTTAAACCATTTTAAAATATGCAGGGCTAAAACACGTCGAATAATAAAAGAAGCCAAATGGGAGTCATGGAAGAGCTTTGTTTCCAAAATTAATAATAACACCAAAAGTAAAACCATATGGAATATGGTGCGGAAAATTTCAGGAAAAAACATCAGTTCCCCCACTCAAGCACCTCTGTATAAACAACAACAAAATAACCCAAAAAAGGACATGGCCAACCTGCTTGCAGATTCTCTTGCAAATAACTCATCATCCAAAAATCACAGTAAAAAATTCCAGACTATTAAACAGGAATCAGAAAAAATCAAGCTGAACTTTAAAAGTAATAATGAAGAAGAGTATAATAAACCTTTTTCTTTTAATGAACTGAAGGATTCATTAAAGAAGGCTAATAACACAACTGAGGGACCAGACGAGATATCGTATGAGTTCTTAAAACAACTACCTGATCAATCATTGAAGTATTTACTATCTATTTTTAACGACATCTGGATCAGTGCTAATATACCTGCCATTTGGAAACAAGCTATAGTCATTCCTGTAGTAAAATCTGGAAAAGATGCATCTGACCCCTCCAATTACTGCCCCATAGCACTAAAAAGCTGTGTATGTAAGACTCTTGAAAGAATGGTTAATAACAGATTAATTTGGTTTTTTGAAATCAATAAAACAATAACCAATCTTCAATGCGGTTTCCGAAAACAGCGGGGTACTATGGATCATTTAATAAGACTGGAAACTTTTATTAGGAATGCCTTTATCCAAAAAAACATATTACTGCTATTTTCTTTGACTTGGAAAAGGCATACGATAACACATGGAGATATGGTATCATGAAAAATCTCAAAGAAGCTGGATTGATGGGAAGACTACCTATTTTCATCAATAACTTTTAAACAACAGATTATTTAATGTCTGTGTAGGAGCATGCCTCTTGGACCCCAAGGAACAGGAAATGGGAGTCCCACAGGGGAGTATTTTATCTGTAACATTATTTAACTTAGAAATCAATGATATTGTTGGATGTATAAACCCAGGTGTGGATTGCTCACTGTATGTCGATGATTTTTTAATCTGCTACAGCTCAAGGTATATCCACATAATTGAGCGGCAGCTTCAACAATGCATTGACAAAATAAAAAAATGGTCAACCAAGAATGGATTTAAGTTCTCCACTAACAAAACAAAATGCATGCACTTTTGCCAGCTTAGAAAATTACATCCAGATCCTCTGTTAAAACTGGACGGGACTCAGATTCCCGTTGTAGACCAACATAAATTTTTAGGACTAATACTGGATAAAAAGCTCACCTTTATTCCACACATCAAACACTTAAAAAAACAAACGTAACAGAGCTATCCAGCTGATGCGAGTTATTGCCCACACAGATTGGGGAGCTGATAGACAAACCTTACTGAAGTTATATAGATCATTTATACGATTGAAATTGGACTCTGGCTGCTACATATATGGTGTCGCCAGAATGTCATACACAAAGTCATTAGACACTGTTCATCATCAGGGGTTTAGACTGGCCTTGGGAGCCTTTCGAACTTCTCCCATTGATAGTCTATATGCAGAAGCCAATGAACCGCCATTATCAATTCGCCGCAACAAACTAGCTTTACAATATTTGACCAAAATCCTCTCTTGCCCATCCAATCCTGCCTACGACTGTATTGTAAACCCATTATATCACCCTCTCTATGATAGGAAAAAGAAAACAATTAAAATATTTGGCCTAAGGATGAAAGAAATCATCAGAGAATCCAAGATAAGCCTGGAACGAATCCACGAATCACTCATTTCAGAAAGCTCTCCATGGGAAATCATCCAACCAACCGTATTGCTAAATCTCACCAAATTTCCTAAATCAAAGACCAACCCTAATGATTTTTACGAAGAACTGAACAAGATTGTCGATAGTTTCCCTTCCTATAAACATATATACACAGATGGATCGAAAGAAGGTGAGAAATGTGGATGCTGTGCCTTACTAGATAACGTCACAAAAAAAAGACGTCTACCCGATGGAGCATCAATTTTTAGTGGTGAAGCCACAGCTGTTGAGCTGGCACTTGATCTAATCACTGACAATGTAAGTGACAGCTTCGTTATATTCTCTGATTCACTCTCTGTACTATTGTCCATCCACAACAAGAATCTCAATAACCTGATTATCGTTAAACTTATAAATCGATTAAACGTGATGAACAAAACCAAGAATATTGTCTTTTGTTGGATCCCCAGCCACATTGGCATTCGTGGTAACATGAAAGCAGACATGGCTGCAAAGGAGTCTCTGAGAGAGGATATCGTCAATATGAAGGTCCCATTCACAGATCAAAGGCCTGCAATAAAATGATATATTCAACTCAGATGGCAAAAACGTTGGTCGACCTGTCAGAACAACAAACTCTGCCAAATTAAACCAAATTTGGGAGAGTGGAGATGGGCATTAAGGAAATCCAGAAAGGAAGAGGTAATACTGTCTCGAATTAGGATAGGACACACCTTTTTTACCCACTCCTGGCTGTTAAGAGGAGTAGATCTGCCCAAATGCTCTAAATGCCAGATGAATAATAGCATAAGACATATACTAATTGATTGTACAGACCTGGCAAAAATTCGTCAACAGTTTTATAAAGTACAGAACTTAAGATCTTTATTTGAAAACATCAACATAGACAAAATACTAGCCTTCCTTCGGAAAATTGACCTATTTAATAAAATTTAACTTTATTATATAGCTTCAACATAGACATATAAACTATAACATTTCCTCCTAGCTATGGGTAAAATAGCATGCTGTGTTCCGAATAAGCCTGTTTTCAGGGAATAACTCTCATTTAAAATAAAAATATGCTTCCGGCCTTAAATGACCCTTTAGATGCTGATAGGCCATTAAACAGGAACAAACAAACAAACAAACATCATTTTACAAAGAAAATAAAAGAATATTGAAAATGAATATTTTAAATTTGAATGTGTCCTCTCGACTATTAATTGAAACTAATTATTTTCCTTACCCCTTGCCAGATATTTATAAAACCTCCTTGTAATACACTTTTTAAGGTAGGCCACATATACCACTGACAGAATTTCATTGTCCACATTCAAAAGGTATATATTATACCCACACCATAATCTTTTCGAACAAAATTAGTTAAAATGAAATGCTAAGAACAGAATAAACCTTAATCAACCTAATAATCTTTTTAGACATTTTCATAAATGTTATAAGTGTTATTCATTTGATTTAAAAAATAAATAAGGATCATTTTAAATGTAGTCTGTAATATAAGTGGCTTATCTTGATTTGTTTTAAAGTCAGCAGTTTTACATGTATCATAAAAGAATTAAAAAATATCCTTTTGAAATGTAAAACTTATAACACAGGAAGTTGAGATTGTGCACTTAAGCTTATATTTTTTTTTCTTATATTCCTATTTGTTTTGCACTTTATTTAAATAATAACCAATGGCAAAGCGTGACTTGAGAACCAGGGCATGCAGTCCATTATGCAGGCTAATCACCAAGGTGGAGAGGGAAAAGGAGAACCTCACACTGCACCCCCAGAAAATTATTTTTTGCCTCCCACTTCTAACCATCTGTGAATGTGATATGAACTAATTTTAATGTGAGAAAATACACTTCTATCAACAGAGTCTGTTTTAGACTTGATACCCTTCTCCACTGAAATTGATATCTCCCTGGCGATGATGATGAGTACTATTGATTTACAAGAGAAAATAATAAAATCTAAAAATAATGAGTTATTAAAATTTATTTATAAATCCATTAATGATTGGTTTTTTTTATTAGCTGATAAAAATTTGGAGTGAATATTTTTCATATATAGCCTACTGTAATATTTTGTCATTTGCTGTTTGTCAGCAACTCTACAAACTACTTTAACATCTGTGTAAGGAAATGAGACCCCCCCCCCCCCCAACCTTTCAAAAAAAAAATTTCTTTTCACTGTTATTAAGAAAAAAAGTAAAGAATTTTGGTTTAATCTTGAGCACTATTCATCAAAGTAACAGTTTCTGTTTTAACGAGACATAGACATGTATCAGAAAATGGCATTGATTGATGACTGGAAAAGTGAAAATTTGTAATTTTGATGTAAACTAAATATTGTCTAATTTAAACTGTTTTAATTCCTCAAATGTTCTTTTAAGATAAAATTCAGCCTTTCTTCTTTAAAACAAGATCAACATTAATACATGAAATTTGAATTTAAATACTTTTAATTTTAAAATTACATAATGCAGTGAATTTTTAAAAATTTAACCTTCAGTATTTGTCTATATTTCTGAGATGAGGTAGTATTTACATTATTTACATTATTGTCCTCATCTTGGTTGCTATTTGTACGACGTTTTGGCTGTTGTACACTTTGGCCTTCTTCAGGTGCTAGAAATTTTGAACCAAACCCTTTATTACAATCACTGGGGGTATATCATTCTTATTCCTTATGTGAATACACCAAGAAACTGGAAGGCCTCATTCGAAGTGTTAGCTAGAGCAAGATAAAGAAAGACCCCACACTGAAAATGGAACAACAGGTGTCACAAATCCTAATCAAGAACAAAGATCACTTCCAGCCTAGGACATACAGGCAGTTGTCTCAACATTACAGCAAGCTACCTCACATGTATGGGCTACCTAAAATTCATAAAGATGGTATTCCACTCAGGCCGATGATTAGCAGCCTAGGCTCAGTGTGCCACCCTCTGAGTCACTTCCTTATAGATATAATTGGCCCACTGATAGGAAAGTCACCATCATATGTCCGAAATTCTGCTCACTTTGTGGAACTTATTAAAGATGCTCCCATCTAATTCAACCAAATGGTGAGCCTAGATGTGGTGAGTCTATTCACCAAGGTATCCACGGTGGAGGCACTATCAGTAGTCAGAGACAGACTGGCCTCTGACTCATCCCTAGGAGAACGTATCAGCATTCCACGATAAGCTGATAGAGATGCTGACTTTCTGTACACAAACACACTTCAGATTGGGATTAGACATATATTGACAGGATGAAGGCTTAGAAATGGGCTCGTCATTATCACCATCACTGGCTAATATATACATGGAAAACTTTTAGGAGCTAGCATTAGAATCCACAGCTCTAAAGCCAACTCTATAGCTGGGATACATTGATGACACCTTTATACTCTGGCCACACCAGGAGGAGGTCCAGATGCTACTGGACTATGTGAACTCAATAAGATCATTGATACAGAAAAAGAGAGTGATAACAAACTGATATTCCTGGATGTGCTAATAACTCAAACAGAGAGGGGTTGAAGACATCTGTATACCGCAAATCAACATTCAACAGACAATACCTCAACTTCAAATCCAACCATCAATACAATGTATAGAAAGGGATCGTCCGCTGCCTGCAACATTGAGCAAAAGTCATAAATGGTGACCCACAGACATATGAACAGGAAATGGTCATTATAAGCATTACTCTACAACATAACTGTTATCCAAGGTACATGACAACAACTCTAATGAACATGGGAAAGTAGGGTGCATGAGGATAACAACTCTCAGAAAACAGCTTTGGTCTGTCTACCCTATGTAAAGGGGTTATTGGAGGAAATACAAAGGATCTGAGGTTCGTATAACATCAGGATGATCTTCAGAAATGGTACTACACTTTGCAGGTACCTCTCTCGAGTAAGACCCCTAACAGAGGAGGACATGACTAAGGACTGTGTGTATACCATTGCATGTAGCTGTGGAAAGAAATATAAAGGAGAAACAGGCTGCCCGCTTAAGGTAAGGCTACAAGAACATTGTAAGGCTGTAACATGAGAGGAGCTAGAAAAATCAGGTGTAACTGACCACATATGGAGGGAGAAAGGATACCACTGCCCCCTTTGGGATGAAGTTGAAACAATAGATAGAGAACACCACTGAAAACTACATAAACTTAAGAATCAGCACATATGCTAGGCTATAAAAATCTCCTAAGCTGACCAAGCATAGAGATGAACACAATATGGAAACCAGTAATACAAAGTGCCAGAGAAAATTATTAGTGTCAAAAATAGCAATATGAGCTATGGTAAAAAAAAGTACTAGAGAAAACTATTAACATGAGATAATACTAGATAAAACAAAACCATTAACATCAAAAATTGCAATATGAACTCTGGTAAGAAATGGTTACTGAACATTAGATTTATAAGTTCCAGAAATTCAGTTGTTGTTGTCCTTAAGGACATATGGCCCAGTTGATACAGATGTTGGTTAGTTCAAGTGACTTGACCCAAAGAGTTGTGAGTTGTGAGGCTACAGCAGTGGTAAACATGTAACTTAGAGAGTCGGATTAGAGGGAGATAACTCATGACTACCAAAAAAGGCTTCACACAAGGAATGAGAATGATATACTGTGATTGTAATAAAGGGTTTGGTTCAAAATTCCTAGCACCTGAAGAAACATTGTACAAATGGCAACCAAGATGAGGACAATAGTCCAAATAATGTAAATAGTGAAAATTTAATCTGTTAAATGAAATAATATAAATATTATCACAAATATTTTTACATAATTTAAAAAGAATAATCTTGGACATTGAAACAGATAAAAGCTTATGTTTTAATCCCAAAATAAACTTTGCTGGTACTTTCTTTTCACTCCACATATGAACTGGTTAAAAACATTCTAGATAATGGTCACATGACTGAATCCAGATCTTAGGAAGTGGGTCAAGAATACTCTCCATGGTTAAAACCATTTTAGAAGTCAGTTAAAAAGAAAAAACTTTTGATGTAATACATTCCCTATATACTCTTCGAACTGAATAGTACAAATTTTTTGTCTAAATCTGTCTGAATAGGCGAGTCTGATTTCAGCTGCATGCAGTAAAAACATCACTTCAGTAGAGAGTGTCTAATTTGTCTGGAAAGCTAGCAAAAGAATTTTTGCTTTTGGGTAGCTTTCTCTCTGTGATCCCCCACCTACTTTATTATTCTGTCTTTCTATTCCATGTACCCAACTTGAATAAAACAAGGAAGGCTAAATCCATGGCTTTTTTTAAATACAAGTCAAAGAATTTCTGCTTTTTGGTGACTGTCTCTCTCTTTTACTCATTGACTATTATGTTTTCTCTCTCTCATGCTCCCTACTAAAAAGGCTAGTAAATTCTTTTCTCACTAAACAACAAACATTTTTTCCACATACACTCCCTAAATAATATCACTTGTTGCAATTATCCTCAGAAATAAATAAATGGAAAATACAAGTACAAAGAGGATAGTGAAAATTATCAATTATTAATCTTATATTACATACAATTACTTATCCTGGAAAGAAGTGATAAAAACCAACCTCTATCAAAGTTAACAGTTTATGTTGTATTGTTTTTCCTTTTCTAGGGGTTATCCAGTTCGCATTCATCATATAGACATTACAAACAATCCAGATGTAAAGAAAGAATTTTGCATGCCTGTCTTTGCAGTTATTGTGACAAAGTTTAAGAAAATTGCAGGCATGAAACAGGTAAGGTAAACATAAGGATTCTTTTATGTCATCAATCTGCCTTTGTAATCATAAGTGTAAACATTTGCATAATTTACAATTGAACACATTACCAAACTGAGCTTTTTGAAAACCACTAGTATGCAAAGTCTACTGATTTTGGAGTTTGATCCTTCTCTTGGGTTGCTTAAGAAATCTAACCTTTTGTAAAATAAAAAATCATCTGAACAAATCGAGAATTAGAACAATTTAAAGAATTTGAGGTTTTTGTTGTTTTACAGTCGGCATCTTTGTTACTTAATACAATAATAAGAGTAAATATTGTTTGGTTCCCAATCCTCCACAGTCTTTTGAAGAGGAGTTGAGGTTTATCACGTGTTTCCTCCTTAGGATTGTTTTTCCCGGTTATTTCTAAAGTATTTTTCATTATCTTTCACTCGCAGTAGTCCCTTGCATCTTAGTGGCATTATTGCCTTGATTGGGGTCATTTGATTTAAAAAAAAATCAAAATAAGTATTTTCATTGTTGTGCTTTCTTATTCTTGGAAATTTTGAATAGAAACCTGTTTCATCTCAATGTTTGATTGTCTCCCTTGGATCATGTGACATTAAAAATAGAAATCAACCATAATTTGAATCGGAAAACAATAAATTAGGCACAAATATTATTGGACAAAAATATTTGAAGAAAATGTTATTTTTCTGTTTTTTGTCTTTTATAAATATCTTTTACAGATTTATGAAGTGATGCGACACAATGATAATATGGAGCGTATAGAGTGTCCTGATAAAATGGTGACTGCAGTCAGTGAACTTCAGTATTTTGCCATGATGAGACAACATCTAAACAAAAAGTAATCAACCATTTTCCCTTAATAGTGATGAAAGCAACATGTTAAAGTTGATTGAATATTGGTACTGGTATTAAATATAGTTCATCTAATAGGTACTTAAAATAAGTATGTAAAAAGCATATATTGTAGATAAGAAGAGAAGAAAAGGGTTTTAGCTTGGGCTCATTAATATTATTATTATTTTGGAAGAAAAAGTAGTTTTTTTTATGTAATCTAAATTGTTTGTTTCCCATAATTTTTATTTCGTTAAAGAAAGTTAACAAAAGACACTTCAACCTATTTCCTGTTTAATTTATAATGTGTATAATTTATAGCTATTAAATGTATATTGTTAAAGTAGACTGGTTTTGTTGTTTGTAGTTTATTTTTTTGAAAACAGTCTTTAAAAAGATTCACTCTTGTCTTAGTAATTTAGTAACAATAAAAATGCTTTTCCCCTTTCTTCAAACTTTATTTTTGATTTGAAATATAAAGTATAAGATTTTTATTTAAATATAAATTAGACAATTAGAGGGCCTTGTTTTCAGTCATGGTTTTATTCTATATTGCTTATTCATTTTATTCAGCTATATTAATGTATTAAATCAGAAATAAGTATATTTTGTAAGTGCTGATGTAAATGTGGGAATAAAATGAATTTCTGATTATCAAAATTCATCACCATGAAACCAGTCTTTAAAAGAAGATGGGAATCAACTTAAAAGATACTTAAGCTACATTAGGAATTATGCAACTTTTACTTTTTAAGAATTGTTGATTTTGTTTTAACCTTGAATTTTTTTTTTTTTTCATAAAATTTTTAAAAAAGTGGTAAAAAAATGTATGAAAAGTTGGTGATTGTATTGAGAATGAAAATTTAATTTTTTTTCCACTAGTTTTACAAATAAAAGATTCATAAAACTTTTGTGTTTGTTACAAGTGTCAACACAAGATAAAACAATAAGCAGGTTGTCCTATTTTGGAACATGTAAGATTCACTTTCTTTTTCTAAAGGCTAGTGTTTTAAATTTACTACTTAGTGGTTGGCAGGTTTGGGTTCAAACTTACACTGGTGCAGGCTCTAGAAAATTTTTTAGAATATTTCCTGTTGTGTATAATTTATAACTATTTATAATTATCAAATACAATAATTTATTCACTTGTAATCTTTCTCAAATGCAAGTGGATTTCATAATATATACTCAATCTTTTGGATAACTCTAAAATATGTTTCAACTGAAATATTATATTTTTGTAGCTTTTGTTAAAAAATCCAACAATGAAAACCTTTTTTGTATGTTGTAATAGAACAGATAAAATATTAATGAAAATTACTGCACTTTTTTGTTGTTTTCATATTTTTGGAATATACATCAAGAAAAAAGTAGCAGTTCATGCACTTAAATGTAGCTTAGCACAGGTAACATTTTGCAAATGGATAAAAAATAAATACATTTTTTAAAGTATAATTTTTTATTTTTAAAAATTTCATATTTTCCTGATTCTGGATGACTTTGAAAAATAACATTCAAATCTAACTGATTTTTTTTTTTTCTGTATGGTGTTTAGAAAAATCAGTCCTACAAAAAAATGTTGGTTTCATGTAAAAATAATTTTTCTTAAATGATTTAAATCTAAATAATCCAAGAAGATAATTTATTTAAAAAAAAATTTACATTCTGCTTGTCTTGGTTTGTTTTTAAGCTACAAATTTTAAGAGGAATCTATCAGTTTTAAATTCATTTGAATACAAGGTTGAAATTTTTTTTTCTAAAATTCATCCAAGATTTTTTTGTATTTTAATCATTGTTGTTATGATGATAATGAATTTTATTTGGTTTTATTGTTTTCTAGTTCTGTTTGTGATGAACAAGTCCGCCTTGAACTATTTAATGGAAGCTCACATATTCCCCGGTATATCCTTCATGTAGTTGATTCTCCAAAGCCACGTCCAAATAAATTTGCAATATTCATTGTTCCAATGCGAAGGTGAGTTAACAGATCTAAAATTATAAACTTAGAAGATCAGCTATAATAATGATTTTGTGCTGAAACTGCAAGAGTTTCCTACAAAAACAAACACTTTTTTTTGCTCCTCCCATTTCATAATTTTAATTAACAAAATATTAATGTCCTGAACAACAATTCAAATATATTTTGGGTTGTTGTTGATATTTTATTCGGTAATATCCAGTTTACATTATGTTGAAAAAACGAAAATAGGAGATAAGTTTTCTTTGTTGTAAACGGGTCTAGTTCATAATGGTGAATGTTATTTTTACAAAAATGGCTTTAACAGGTAAAGTGCTAAATCAAATCTTCACCAAAACGTAAAAAATTAAAGGGAAATAACTTTTATAACTGAATGCTTAAAAATGGCACCTGTTAATTTGTTGCTTATCTACAATAATGTCGGTTTGTTTAAGAGGATTATTTAATGTGGAAATAAGATAATACCAGAAAATTGATTGTCTTTTTATAAAAAAATAAAAAAGTAAGTATTAAGTTAAATAAAAAGATTAATATGAATTAATAGATATTCTATTTATGAAAGTACCAACTGTACCAGGGCCTCCTCTATATTAACCAAGGCCTGTTCTATGATTACAGTTGACTTGCTGATGTCACACTTAGTAGAGCTCAACTTTATTTACTACATGGCGTCCGTTAGCGTTGACTTATTTTCAGAATCAAACATGCCTTCCCCTTGTGTGGTACCAAATTGCAAAGGGAACTATAAAAATGGACCGAAAGTTCATTGTTTTTCATTTCCAATATTCCAACATATTTTCTAAAAATATTTGAATTAATATTTTATTGATATTTTATTTAAGAAAATAGTGTTCTGAAATGTTTAAAAAATTCTTAGAAAACGAAAGTAAAAAGTTACTTAACTTTTCTATACTTGCAACTTTATGAATCATTTTTAAACATGAAAAAATATTCTTGAATTAAATTTTTTTAAAATTTTTTTTCTTGTATTAAAAAAAACTACAAAATTTATATTTTAGTCAATTTTAAAAGAATTTGTTGTATTTTTAAGGTTTTTTATTTGAAAACTCCGTGAAATTATTTGTTACAAAAGTCAAGTCACTATTACCGAAAATTTAAACTAGAAAATGATGATTTTAAACTTTGTTTAAACCTATTATTTCTGAATAAGTTTTGAATTTATTTGAAACATAAAGGCCTAAATCACACCACACTTGAATTTTAAAACCTAATTTTTAAAATATTTAGCACAAAAATGAACACCCTCAAAAAATATTTTCCAAACATTTTTTTCCTATTTTTGATAATTTGAAAGTTAATTATCGATAATCCATAGAAAAAAATTGGAAATAAAAAATTTAACTTAAGAATAATTCTTTTATGGTTGGTTAGGGTTTTTTAATCCTTAAAAAATTAATTAGTAAGTAAACATTAACCAAAAAAGAGTTTTGCAAAAAAATGATTTTTTTTATAAACAGTTTAACATCATAAATGAAATAGAAACATTAATTTTTACTTTTTTTTTTCATTTTTTACTATTAAAATATTTTAAAAATGTAATTGAATTACCAAATATCCTAGAATTTTTGAAGTGTATCTTTTTGAAAGATAAAAATATCTTTTTATTTCATAAATTGGTGATCAATAATATCTCTATCCGTCAATTATTTGAATGTGAAAAAAACTAAGAATGATGTCTGTTTTAAAACTTAGCCTGCCTTTTAATAATCAAAGTATTAATTTGAAGAATTTACAAGAGGTGAATTGGAATGAAATAACAGAGGAACAAAATTTAGATGTTTATAAATTTAACATAGATGTGACTGATAATGATGTTCATCAGTGCAAAGAAGTCCTGCCTATTATAATATATTTAGCAGGTTATTGCTGTTATGCCGTTTTTAAAAAATGAAATGTTATAGTTGCAAAAGTTTAGTATCAGGAAGAGTTGATATGCTACCTGAAACAGTTATTTTCAAGGAATTAATAGAGGTTCTCTGTTATATCCCAATAATGTAACAACAAATTTAGTACAATACAATTATATTGTTATTAATAAACTTATAAAGATTCCTTTTCTTGATTCATTGAATCAAAGAAAATTGTCTATGTACATAACATTGGATCTTTTAGCTAATGATGAACTTTCTTTCATGTTGACTCAGGTGGTGAAGGTCACAGCATTGAAAAAATAAAAAAATGATTGTCTGGAGCTCTTCTAAGAATTATTAAATAATTTTTGTAGCAAGGAAAATGATAATATTACTTTTAAGAAGTTAAGTAAAAAAAAAAAACTTCAAACATTCAACTGAATTTTGAGACATAAAAAAACTTTTATAAGTTTGATTTTTAAAAAACAGTAACTTAAACTTATTTAGTTTGAATTAATTTGCTTGAATTTAAATTGTTGCATTTTTTGATATTTTTAATTCATAATTTTTGCTTATTTATTGTTGCTTCTTGTTTGTTCCTAAATTCTAATGGTTGCTTGATTGCTATATGTGAGTGATTCTGATTTAAAAGTTCTTGCAATTAAAACAAAAGTGATTGTGATTTTTCATAATTAAATTAAAAATATGAAAATTTAAGCAGTGTTTGTTAAATTGTTTTTAGAATTTAGATGACTAAACGAAAAATTTTGTCTTTAAAACTGTTTATTTACAAACACGACCGACAGTAGTCAACAATGATGTTTATATTTTCTTATTAATTATTGTTTTTCTTAATTTTAAAAATAAAACCAGTATAAATCAAAAATTTTTTTTTTCTTTGCTACATTTTAAAAAGTTTTAAAATCGTTATTAAAAAAAATAACTTTGTGATTATCAACGGCTGCTACACTGATTCATGGCTCTACTCCTGTGACATCACATTTCATCACTCAGGCCTTGGTTAATATAGAGGAGGTCCTGACTGTACCCGGCCACCTGTTACTATGGCTCAGTTTGGTTAAAAAGAAAAGAAAAGCATACATTTAATTTCCCAGTACTTGTGGGTACACAATACTTTTAGTTGCTCCATTGTCTGTGCAGATATACAGTTTATTTGGTTTGCAGAGAGTCGTGTTTGACGTTGATCTGCTGTTTCTAATTGACGTCTTTCAGCCACTCTCAGCCTGCCACATTCATTCTGTTGAGAACTAAGCAGATCTGAAGCTGCAGAACACAATTGCTGTGCTCGCAATTGTGCATCTTCAAGTCTGGCTGCACGTCGCTCTGCTACTTCCTCGGCACGTATCTGAACCATTCTTTGCTTTCTACACTCATTCACTGATGCCTGTTCTTCCTCACTTTGATTTGCAATTACTCGTTGCACTTCTTCCACTTTGCGTATACAACATAAGTTTGACCTTCTGCAAGGAATTATCATTATGAATTGAAGCAGATATTTTGCATTGAGATTAGGAATCTTTAAAAAATAATTGGCCAAAATCACCATTTCAAAATTTTAAGTCCCTCTCTTTTTATTTTTGACTCTATAGGAAAGACAAAAGGAAGTTTGTATTTTTCTGCTTATTTTGAAAAAGAAGTATTTCTGAAAAAAGCCAAAACAACAAAAAAGGGGGCTTAACCCTTGATGTTTATCAAAAAAAAAAAAGAAGCAAAATAATGGGGGATTGATTTTACTATGGACATGTATGATGAAGTGAGCAGAAGTGTTAAATTAATAAATTTATTTTATTTTTTTTTTTTTACATGAAAGTTTAGTGTCTTATCGATAATAATTCATTGAAAAAAATGAAAAGAAAACTTTTTAAAGAGAGTCTGTCATTTAAGCCCGACAAATAAGGAATAAAAAATGACTTAGGTTAAAAAAAAAAAAAAGAAATTTATTTACAAAACTAACAAAATAAATGGGATATTGAGAATAATTCATTGAAAAAAAAATGAATAGAATTTTTTTTTTTTAAGGGAAAAGATTCCTGTTGCTTATGCCCATCAAAATAGAAATAATAATAATAATAATAATAAAAAAGGCTTAGGTTTAAAAAAAAAAGAAGAAATTTATTTACTAAACCAATGAAATAAATGGGATATCGATAATAATTTGTTGAAAAAAAATGAATAGAAAATTTTATTTTTTTAAAAGAGGAAAGGAATTCCTGCTGTTTACATTCGCCAAAATAGAAATAATAATAAAAAAAGGCTTAAGTTTTAAAAAAAGAAGAAATTTATTACTAAACAAATGAAATAAATAGAATATTGATAATAATTCGTTGAAAGAAAATGAATAGGAAATTTTTTTTTTTAAAAGGGAAGGGATTTCTGCTGTTTACCCCTGCCAAAATAGAAATAATAATAAAAAAAAGGCTTTGTTTACCATAAATGTGAAGTTTTGAAAAAGGTTTAGGTTTGAAAAAAAAAATAAATGGGATGTTGATAATTCATTGAAAGAAAATGAATAGGAAATTATTTTAAAATTGGGATGTCGATAATAATTTGTTGAAAGAAAATGAATAGGAATTTTTTTTAAAATGGAATGTCGATAATAATTCGTTGAAAGGAAATGAATAGGAAATGTTTTTTTAAAAGGGACATCGATAATAATTTGTTGAAAGAAAATGAATAGGAAATTTCTTTTTTAAATGGGATGTCTATAATAATTTTTTTATTACAATTTTGTTGCTTTTATTCAGTATTCAGGATCATTAAAAATGTTAGCTGATTCAAATATTTAATAGTTTAGAAAAAAAATACTATTATTTATTTTTTATAAGGCATATTTTTAATCTAAAGAATAAAAGAAAATAGAAAAGTTCAACAAATGATGCATTTTTCAACACTATAACATTCTTCACTTCATGTAGTTTTTGTTTTATTCTTTTTGGTAGAGAAACAGAATGGCTTTTTGCTATGGAAGTTGGACGAAAGCAATTACTAGAAAATGCAGATGTTGAAAGACTAATTGTGGTCATTGTTCAAAGGGGTCATGAATATGGAGACATGGATTCTATTCAAGATGAACTTAATGAACATATGCTGGAATTGGCTCCAGCATCATATAAACCTGGAACAAAGGTAACTTCAAACATGAATTCTTCTTAATTCTTTTAATGGATTAATGGTGCTGTTGTGCTGCTGCCTAGTGACAATAACAACAGTAACATAGTTACAATTTTAGTCTAAAGATACATGGTTTTGATAATAATTTACAAAAAAGAAAAAAATTGAATATTAATGATACTCATTTATGAAGTTGTTATTAATGAAATAGAAAAATATATGTAACTCAGATTTGAACTTGAAAGTATTTATCCATTATGATTTCATTTAGATTCCTTTTCTGTCATTGGGTGAGGATTTAAGCAAAGTAGAAGTCTTGGAAGAAGGAACAAGTGATCTGACAGGTGACTATGTTATTGAAGATCTGGAAGGCACTGATGGTAATTTCTACCGACGTCTTATCTTCCTCAACAACCAGAACCTTATCCAATCAGAAGCTCGACTCCTGGAACCTGGTAAGTATGTTCTTGTGCCACATAACAGCAAATTAGTTACAACAACCATCACTGCTTAAAGCAATAACTCATTATTCATAGATTGTAAAGTTTCTTTTAGATTAATTCACATTAGAACACACTGTAAGTATGTCATGAAAAGCAGCAAGTGGTTTATTTTACTTTGGTTTAAAGAACAACATTTGCTTCATTGTTGCCATGATAAAAATGAGCAAGGATGAAAAAACAAATTTATTGGTTTCATTCCAGTTTTTGTGCATCAGTGAGATTATCCTAAAATTTCATTTTTTTAAACTGATGTGGAACAAATCAAATTTCATAATTATTATAATCACTTTATCATTTATTATCCAATATTATTTCTGATTTTCATCCCTTTGTTCTCTTGTGTATAGCTAACCATTGCTGATGCATTGACACAATAGAAAAAGTAGTGATTAGTATCTAAATTATGCACTAAATCTTTAAATGAATCAACAATCAGACTGAAACTGAATCATCAAAAATAGTCTGTTAACTTGTAACAGTTTGCCATATTAGCCTTAATGACAGTTTTTGTGTTAATTTTTATATAAATATATAAAAACACTTTGATATTACCATAATTACAAACATATTTAAAGGCTGTGAAAGTAACCTTTGAATCTAATGTCAAGTCACTTCTTGTTTAAAGGAATTATAATTATTTGCAAATAGAGACAAGACTTCTGTAAATAATCAAGCATAAACTACAAAAAAAAAATGAAGTTTGCTTTACTTGTAATTCTATTAATTTCTAATCAGCAGGATTTTCATGTTAAATGATTTTTTTAACAAAAATGCTTATACTTTAGAAAATATCTTTAAATTATGTTAGAGGAAAAGAAAAAATATGAAAATATTAATTGTTGCATTTAGTAATACATGTGAAATATTTATATAAAAAAAATTTATATAAAAATGTTACAGATTTTTTGTTTTAACACCATAAATATATCATTATTTCATGTAATATTTCCATTTCTTTTCTTTTTTTATGTTATGATTTTCTTTTCAGCTTTTATTAAATAATATTTTGATTATTGTATAATAAAGATTGAAAAGAAAATCAGATCAGAATCAGGGGAATGTGAATGTGGACCCTTCCACTATTATTAATTTGCAAATTGGATTGAAACTTATTTGGCATTTGGTTGAATATCTTAAATGATTGATAACTTGGCCTTTATATTTTCTACTATGCCAAACGTTGATTTTGTGGATACCTATGTTTGAGGAGATCCCCTCTTTTTTGTTATGCTTTAAAAAGGGAATTATGTCTACCAGCTTGCACGTTGACAGAAAAAATAGAGCAAAGGGAACAAAGCATCTCTCAAACTTGGGTAACCACAAAAATAACACTTGGAAATAATGTCAGATATAAAAAAATCCCTTGGTTCCTTAGAAATATATATTTACTATTTTCAAATAGAAAACTCCACCTATGCTTTTGAAAATTACATTTGAGTTTTACTTTTGATGTTGATTTTATAGTTGGCTTCATTGTGAGTGAAAATCATAATGTAAAAACCAATAGTTTTTGGAATTTGAAAGAATAAAACGGTGTGGTTCTTTAAGTGAAGTTTATCATCTGTTTATTTGGTTAGTCTTTGAAATAATATGTGTACTCTGTGATATGACAACTTATTCAGTTTGCTTTGAAATGACTATTTTAACACTCTTGATGTTAAACGCCGTCTGCTGTTGATGAATAATTTTTTTTTCAGTAATGTTATGGAAACAGTAAAAGAATCTTCAAATATGGGTTCAAGAAAAAAAAAAATCAAGAAAGAATTAATTTTTTCCCTTTCTAGTGTCATAGAAGGGCTATCTTCAGTGTACAGTTATTCATACTGAGCTCAATTTGAATAAAAATGTTTATTTTTACCTAACATAGTGCAGTCATGTTCTACTAAACTAACTTTGTTTCTCTTTTTTCTTCTTTAGAAAGTAGAAAAAAACGAGGCAAGAAGTATGTCCGCAATAAAATGGTAGTGGACAAGAGTTATTTGGCCTGCAAACATCATCTGTCCATTGTGGCTGGATTGGTTCTCTTAAATGACTGCTGCAAATTACTTGGTATATTCCTTTACGCTTTTCTTTCAAGTAATTCTTAATTGAGCCTTAAATGCATCATCCTCATATTATTTAGCTCATAGGTCCTTCTAATTGGAATAAAACTGTTTGTGCAAGGAAAAAATGTAGACTTTTGCAAAATATTCCTCTTAGTAATGACCCTACAATGTTCCTAAGCATATAACTCGACAGCACTCACTCATCTCATTTTGTCAATCTGTCATTACCTTTCTTAACACTACCAAAAACATAGTATTCTTGAGGTTGTCACTTGGCTCAATTTGGGAAACCTCATCTTGGCACTGTCTATTGGGCTTGTGTCTTTGAGATCAGCAGCAAGAGGAGGGGTGGTTTATAATGAACCTATATTATTATTGATATCTGGTCTCTCTGTCTCCCTTTTGACTGTCTCCTCTCATCTTGGCTAGTGTATATAAGATCATTTTTGCTCATTTGACATTGATCTTTAAGATATTCATGATCTTTCTTTGTCTAATAACTTCATTTTATAACTTCTAATTATTTTTACTCCTTTCTTTCCTTATTCTCCTCTACAATTTGTTTCACTGAGTTATTTTCACTGATTTAAATTATTTCCTTTTTCAAATTATTAATAATTCTCATTCAATAAAATCTTGAATCAAAATGACTGTCCATGCAGTGGTGAAAGAAAAAAGGTAAAAAGTTCATGACTCAACCATCAAATGATGAGCACAAAGAAGATAGGAAATGCATAAACTTGGATTTCCTGGAATCCAGACAAACCTTTATCACTGCAGAGCTGAATTTCTAGATACAATCTAAAGAAGATTTTCACTGCCATGTCTGCTCTTGTTTAATGTTGCAAATTTTAGCTGGACTGTCCTAGCAAACACATTGTATATTTGATACCTTCTCACTTTTATCTGTTTAGGCTGATAAAATATGAATGATGTGAACAACAATTTCCTAAAAATGACACTGTCATCATTGTTGTGAAATATTGGAACACTCTCACGGGTGCATATTTTTACATGCAGATCATAGGTAGAAAAATTTATTGTTTTTATAGCTGAACATATGTTTTATCCAAAGGTGATATCATGCTTCTTGAATCTATTGTATTTTCTGTGGAAATAAAGAGAAGGCATTACTTTTGAAGCATCTATTGCTTATTTTGTTTCTACTCTGTAAAAATTACAATTAATGTATTTACATGACTTGTATTTAGGTAGATGCATGCACACATATACACACACATATTTTAGGAAATGGATTAAATCTGATATATTTTCAATTTATTTGTTTAAACATTATTTTTAATGGATATTCATATTTTATGCTCTGTTTTTATATTTATTTACATCTATTGGCCTGAATATTTGAGAAATCTTATTAGAAAATTATGTGTCCTCTGACAGGATTCGAACCTGTGTCCCAAAATCTAATGATGGTTTCCCTAAGAGCATGATTTCTAACAGGAAGGCAAATGTTAATTTTACATTCAAATTTTATTTTTTTAACCACTATTTCAGTCTATTTTTATTAATCTAAAAGTTCATAGGTTCTTTTTAATTGAATTTTGATCTTAGATTTTTGCTTTTTTCTGTTGATATTTATGACTAAATGCATTGATAAAGAAGTAGATCATGTTGAAAAATATCTTTGTGCAAAATTAATGCATTTTTTATCATTATGCTATGAACTTACTCATATTCTTGTGTAAATCTGAAACTAAAAATCTTTTTTTCTTTAAAGCTTCAAGTTTATTAAAAATGTTTAATTCAAAAAGTTTTGTAAATTCATTTGACTGAAAACTTTTTTTTTGTTGTTGTTGTAGACACAGGTTTCAAGATATTGCTTGTCGGACTTGGAGGTGGGTCTCTGGCAACATTCATTCATAAACATTTCCCTAAGGTGATTTCTGTCTTGAATTTTTTATTACATTTATTTTTTTTTAAACTAAATCTTTCAATTTTATGTTAACAATATGAAGATAATAGTGTTTTATTTACTTTCAATTAGAATGAATGAAATTTACAGCCTTTTATGATCTCTAAAATAAAATTATTTCTAACTGAATCTTTAGAGAGCTGTTTATCTGGATTCTCTGAAAAGTTTGCGTTTACTTATAGGAAAAGAACTTTAGTCAGATGCCAGAATATTTGTTGTAGGTTTATTAACTGGCATATCAGTTTTATTTTTAGGACAATATCCATATTGATTTTTCATTTTTAATTCAAGTTGAAAAGATAAGAATTTTGTGTTCAGATTTCAGAATCTGAATTGAAACAAAAGTTAATCTCTAATGTTTATTTATGTTCCAATAATTTAGGAAATTAGACAGGCCGCTTGAACAAAAATGAAAAAAAATTATTCATTTTTCTGTTATCGTTTATGTTATTAGAATGTTTGCAAAAAAACTTTTTTAAAAACAGTTTTTTTATCATTTTACTCCAAGAAAGGCAATAAATTCACTAAAATACTAGAGGTTACTGAGTGTGAGAGAATGAGAAAAAGAAAACATTAAAGAGAGAGAAATAAAAGAGCAGGAATTAAGAAAACAAAAGATAATAATTGACATTGCATTTAAATTTGGGAAGTAAGAAGTTGAAAGATAGTTCTATAAGCAAGAAGTCCAAGAGGAGAAACTTTTAGCATAAAACTTTGTAATTTCAACTGTAAAATAATGAGACCTTGTCACCAATCTCGTACTGTGTTTAATGTCTAGGTATCAGAGAAAACTCATCAGAACAAAAATATTTGTTGGGAAATTATGTTGCAGTGGTGTGGAAAGTGACTGAAGCTGCAATGTCAGGTTAGGGAAGGACCAATAAAATTGCTGATTCTTCTTTGTATTTTATCTAAAATCTCTAAATATATAGCAGAAGCACCAGAACAGAAGTGACAGCAATATTCAATGCATGGACGAATGGTAGATTTATACATGTGCAAGATAGATTCTTCAAGAACCAACTTTAGTAGCAGCAGGCCTAGCAATTGATTCAATATAATCTTTCCATTTCATATGAGCAGAAAATGTTAGCTCATGAAGAAGCAATGTATCCTAGAGGTTAGCATCAGCCATGCTAATGGAAGGCAAAAAACATTCTCTAAAGCAATTTCATTTTGGAGGTAATAAGATTGACAAGCCATTATTTTGAGATCAGCTGTCAACTTGACCTTATCAAAGCAATCAGACTTACCATTAAGACAGGAGTAAATAGCTCTCATCAAGATTGATACTGAATTAAGAATCAATATAAGGAAGGTTGTTCATGAACAATTTAGGGAGACACCTGCATTAATACAAAAAGATTTAGATGAATGGCCATTCAAGATAATTTTAATTTTGCAATTTAATAAGAAAAATTAAATCAATTCAAAAATTTGTTCAGAATACCATAATCTTCAACTTGTGAAGAAAACTGTCATACCAAACCTGTTGAATACTTTTGTGATATCCAAAGCAAGAACCTAAGCTTCATTTTTATCTAAAGCTTGATAGACTCTTTCAATAATAACTGTTAATATATCAGCAGTTGATGTAGAGAAACAAAAGCCATATCACTTATCTGAAAGAAGACCATGTGAGGTGAGATGCTTAACCAATTCAGAGTTGATAAGAGTCTCTAGTACTTTACCAGAAAAGAGGTAGAAGGCTAGTAGGCCAATAGTTAGAAGAATCAGATGGTTCACTTGAGTTCTTACAGACTAGAAGTACAGAAGACGATTTCCAACATGCAGGAGAGCAGGGAGCAGCCAGGCATTTATTATGAAGTTTAGAGAGAACAGGAAACAGTTCAGGAGCACATTTTTAAAGAACTATTGCAGGGATACCATCAAGTTCACAAGTTTTGTCAGGATTTAGTTTAGAGATGATAGCAGAAACCATGATGGAGTCGTATGCCACACAATAGAGACTCTGTTCTCAGTGAAAAGTCAAGCAAAGATACTCCAGATAAGTTGAATTGGAAAAGAATTTTCAAACAAAACATCCTGCTTTATCATCAGATGTTAACACCTTAAATTGAGTGAAAAGAGGAAAGATAGAAAACTTACACTTATTTAACACTCTATTACAGATATTAGTCACAAGAATCAAACTTGTTAGAAGCTATCTGAGGCCTCATCTTTTTAATATAGAATAAAATTTTCTGTATATCAAAGCAGGACACCTACCAAAAAAAACTATTACTTCCAACTTGTTTTATTTCTGAATATTCTGCCACTTATGGAATGCTCTAATGATCAAAACCAATGAAAATCTGTAGGTGTTAAATCTGATAATTATGAAGGATGTAGAACCTCCCATCCTAATGATCTTATTTTTTCTTGGCTTTGTTTGGCAGAGTGTATCCATTTCTGTTTATCAAACAGGACACTTTAAACATAATGCTTCCCAATTAAACTCTGAAATGCAATATAAATAATTCACTGTCATATAGAAAAGATGGCAAACAAATTCTAGATGCAGTTTTCTACTATTCAATTTTTGTTCTGCCTTGGTTGGTTAACTCAGAATGTTGAAATAGAATTACTTTCCAGATACATTAATATATTACAGAGTGTATTTACTTGATGCATTTTTTATCTATATATCTCTGATTTTATGACACCTCATGAATAAATGAAGAAGCTTTAATTCTTTGCTGCTGCTGAACTGACTCACTAGAAGATGCTTCCCCAATCACTATAATCTTAACATTGATCTAAGGTTAACTGTTATTGTCCCCACATATCCCCATAAACTGTTCCTCACACTTCTTACTCTGTAAATCTTCTAACTTGGGTGGCTCATGGCCTTGTACAGGATGAACATTATTGTAAAACATCACCCAAAATTTTGACTTTTAGTGTAAATGATTCTATTGAGTTAAGTAGAAGTATTCATTAAAAAGATGCAACATTTTTTTTTTCAAGTCCTGCCAGATTCAGTAATAGAGTCCAATTAGCCTCTTTCACACAATCTCTTTACAACTATTTTGTTTTCTTACCATGGCTTATATACATTTTGGTGTTCTGCCATATTTTTTTGGTATGACAAACATGAAAGGAATCTTTTTGGTGAAGATCCTTGGAAGAGAGTCAACAAATTTCAAATTTCCTCTGCTGCAAAAGATAGATCTGTGATGTTTATATAAGTTGTGGCCACACACCTAAGGTATGCATAGTGATGTTGCAACAGGTAACTAGCTTATTATTTACTTGTTATGTTAATTTCTTTTCTTTTCTTGACTTGTTAGTCAGAGACATGCTTCTTTCTACAAGTAAACTACTGGCTCGTTGGCCACTAATTTTGTGGTTATCATGTGCTCCTAGTCTCACCAATTTGTGGGAGTGCTGAAAAATTCTTGGCTCAACCCACATTCCTAAATTTGACCAACAAAAGACCAAACATCATATAAGAGCTTCTTGGTTGAGTTGAGAACTTTTCAGCACTCCAATGCAAGTTCTTTGATTATAAAAATAAAGTGAAGAAAATTTTTGTGATTAACAAACCAAAACAGTTATCATTATTTTTTTTTTTCTTTTTTTTTTCTGACTTTAATTCAGATATATTGAGATTTAATTCTGATAAATATTCAGATATATACTAATATTATTTACTTATACTAACAGTTAACTAGTAAATTTGCTGACCATTTAAAGCCACCAGTTACAGTTCCATATTAAAATTTCAAGCTGCTGATTATAAGTCATTTTAGTGATAGTGTATTTTATTTTCTTTCCATTTATAGTGGTACCAAAATTGGACATTTAAACTTTAGACAATAAAAATAAGGCTAGAATAAAACAGGAAACAAACAAAGGCCTGTTCATTGTGTTTAATAATCAGTGAAGTTTGGTGGATAGTATAAAAGGTGTTCTTCATTGATGTTTCAATTTAGTGACATAAAATAATTCTAAAATGTAATAAGCTATGAGAATAAAAATTCCACTCCTTGTAAAAGAGTGAATTATCAATGTAAGTGGAATTTAATGTAGACTTATTAAGTTCAGTTTGGAATGAATTAATTTCCTAAAGTTCTGGTTTATTTTTCCTGAAGGTTTCTCTGGATGTTGTCGATATTGATGTTAATATGGTGAAGGTGGCATCAAAATGGTTTAGTTTTGAAGAGGATGCCAGGATGAAAGCCCATGTGGCAGAAGGAATAGGCTTCATACGGGAATGTGCTGAAAATGGTTAGGCTCTTTTTCTTCTTTACTTTACCAGAAACGAATTTCTCTTTTCTTTTTTTTTAGTTTTTTTTTTCTAAAAAAACAGTCTTTACTGCCAAAATTAAGCCTAAAATTAAGTTATTATGCTATTGTGAGATTCGAATGAGTCAGTTTATGTAATTTTCCTAGATTTTAAAAATCTTTAAGCACAACAACTTTTATTATGTGACTCTTTATCTGAATTTCTGTTATAAACAAAATGTTTCAGGTTTGGAGCATCTTGTAAATAGAATTGACAAAATTTTCATTCTGACAGTGCTATAGATTGATACTAACATGCTAATTACTGCATTAAAATGGATGCTTCAAGAATATATAAGTCTTTGCAGCACAAACAATTATAACTAAATTATAATGGTAACTCTGAAAATAATGGATATGAATATGTCAATGATATTTTACTATGCATTCATAAATTTGTAAAATTTCTGTAGTGTTTGTGACTAAATAAAAATAGTTATATAACATTTCATAACCTTTCCATTTCTGATTTTGTCAAATCTGTAAGTGTCTTCAATGAAAAGTGTTTGTAGTACATGCATTTGGTGTTAATGAATTTGGTTTATATGCTTATAAAATCTTTTGACATTTTATTATTTTGCAGATGCAGCCAATAAATATCATGTGATCATTTTGGATGTTGATGATAAAGATTATTATGATCAAATCTGTCCTCCCAAACCATTTGTTGAGACAGAAAATTTGGAAAATATGAAACGCATTTTGTCTCCTCAAGGTTCACATTTACCATTTCTTTTCTATTACAAAAACGTTAATAATTACAAGTTCACCATTATTTTTATTATGACAACTTTGAGCTTATCATTTTTATTAACAAAAAGTGGGAGAGTGTGTAAAAGTAAACTGTTAAAAATGAATTTGGGATTTCCAGAATAAGAACAAAAATCTCTCTTACATATAAAATTGGGAATATAAATGTGTATGTATGTACATCTGAAAATTGACTTCTTTGTAGGGTTTTATAAATTAATAAAAATTCAGTTGATAATATTTTGGGTTATTAGATACGTCCTATAATTAATATAAATTTTATAAGATTATTATAAAAAGAAAAACAAACTTAGAAAAAGCATTTTTCTATTGACTTTAGTTTTCTACCATTATCTATAAAGAATTTAATGCTTGTATTTTTATATTGCATTTCTTTTTCTTTTTAGGTGTGCTTATTGTAAATTTACTGTGTAGAAATGAAAAGAGATATGCTGAGGCATTGACCAACATCAAAAATGTCTATCAATCTCTATATCGAACAAGCATTGAGGAAGAGGTCAACGATACTGTCTATGCATTCCCCATTCCTCAAAAGATTGAAAGTTGGAAGAGTAAAGAAATCCCTGCTGATATATTTCAGCGCATGACGGTAATGAATGATTCCATCAAAATGCAATCTCAAACGGCTGATATTGATTTAGCCGAGTCACTTGCAGAACTTGTTCTCTCTTAGCATTTATCATTATTTTTTTGAATTCTCCCTGTGGATGGTCCTTTTATATTATCTGATATCTGAATAAATTTCTATGACTATTCAGGTTTACTAGAGAATAACAAAGTTCATAATTCTACAACATGTGTACTATGTATTCTCTTCATTGAAATGGCTTGATGAAAACTGGAAAATAATTGAGTTATTAATGTGAGCACATTTCTCTTAAAATGTATCAGTTTGTACCTTTTTATTCTGCAGCAGAGAGAGTTTCTCTGGAATGTTTTTCTTATCTTTAATGTATTTCATCATGATGTTTTAAATTTTTCTCTTTAGATAAAATTTTCTCATATACTTAATGATTCTTCATCTCTGAAAATATACACTACATTTCTTTGATTAACAAATCTTTTTACAATAAATACTACTTGTCTTTGTCAGAAAAAGCCATTTAAAATATACAGTTCAACTGTGATAAATGATTATAACATAGCTTCATTTTTAGAATTAACAAAAAAATGATTTCCTTTTGAAAGCCACAATTACTTAGAAACAATGTCAGATATAATAAAAGTCCTGGTCACTATACATATGAAAAAAGAATTTAACCATTTCAAGGGGAAAATAAAATTGAGGACATGTGGGGAAAAAAATGGAAAAAAATTGGTTGTGTTTTTTATTTTATTTTTATTTTTTCACTTTCAGTAGCAATAAATTTGAAGTGAATTGTGAACCAATTAATTTGCCTTGTATAATGTAGATGTCATCAAGGTTATCTGACACTGTTTTAGTTAAGATTGTACCTAAATTAAATAATTGGTGTAATTTTAAATAAGTAAAAAACAAAAATGGAATTTTATTTGTGCATTTAAAGATTAGAAAAACCTAAAAACCTTTGCAATATATTCATTTCTAAAATTAGCAGAAATAATTTAGCTTTGAATCATTTAATTTTTTTCAAATTTACAGATTATATTTTTAAAATGAATTTTTGAAATTCTAAATTTTATTCATTGGATAAAAAAAGTGTGTAGACTTTCATTTCTATTATAAAATTACATGCAATTTTATAGTGAATTATTTAGTTAATGTGGAATTAATTAAAATTTTTCTAAGTTTAATTCCTTTAACAGATTTCTTTAAAAAAAATGTAGTAATTGGTTCAAATGAGGTTGTTCAAGAAAAATACATTAATTGGTAAATTTGTATTTCTTTTAGCATCTACAGAAAAATTGACTTTGAAATTAGTCACAAAAACAATGGCTGTTCAGAATTATGTTAGTATAATTTTGTCTTTAATTTGTCAATTGTTCTAAAATAGATATTTAAAGTGTCTATAGTGATGATATTGATGATAATATGCATTCTTTTGATAATTTTTGATTTTCCAAGCGCTTTCAGCCTCTTCACAGGCCATTTTCAAGGATGTTATTTTTCTGGTGTTGTTATGTTCTCATGTTTGATTATTTGTAATTTTTCATTTTAGTGTTTTTTTTGTTTTTTGAAAAGGAGAGTTCTTTAAAGCTGTCATGTGATGCTCATGGCAGGCATCATGTGAGTGACTGTCTGTTTTTTAAAAAAACTTTCAAAACTCCATTTCCGCTGTTAAGTAATGTAAGGTTGATGGTAGGAGAAAATTGATATATAGTGCCTCTTTTATAGTTAGGTGCCTTTGATATTGTGATTTAAATAGTATTTTTGTATTTTCAACCAAAATTAAATTAAGAAAAAATCCCACAGATTCATTAAAAAAGTATGTAAATTAATTAATCACAGCGAACAACATGGACATTAATAGTTTCAAAAATCAAGAATATTGTCGATAATTGCCAACCAGGATATCTTTATGGTAACATAAAAGCCCATAAACCAGATTTTTCTCTCAGATCCATCATATCACAACTACCTACACTGGTGTACCAACTATCTTTTTGTTTCACCCCAAGCAAGGCAGTATTGCCACTGGTGTGCAGGGGGCTACATAAGAAGAGAGTGAAAGTTTATATAGGAGGAGAGAAAGAGGAACTGGTTACAGTGGGTATCAGAGAAAGGACAAGAGAAGGATGGGAATACTGGTGTGAAGAGAGTAGAGAAAAAAGGGATGTTGGGAAAAGGACAAGAGAAGGACTAGAGTCAAGGGGATAAGAGATGGCAACTGATGTTGCATTTAAACTCTTGAAGATTGTAGCTGTCAGGAAGCAAGCATACAGAAGGGAGTTCCACAGGCAGGAAGTGAAGTGATGGCTGCATTTGGTTGTTTTGACTAAAAAGGGTGGGATCTTGTTGCCAGTTTGGTTGTTCAAGTAAATTCTTGTAGGGGGGAGGGCACCGAGGAGCTAAGCTTGTCGGAGCAAAAGCCATGAAAATATTTGTAGAAGAGACAGCGGGACAGCGAGAAGCTACATCTTATTGGTGAGAAAGTAGCTGGAGTCAAATTGCCAGGTCAGGACAAATCACATTACAGATTCTCCTCTGGAGCCTGTCGAGAAGCCCTAGATGAATAGCAGGGGTGCCCAACCAGATATGACAACAGTGGGCAGATGGTTATGTGCAAGATGGACTCGGCGAGAAAAATTTCCTGTCCTGACAGAGTGACTCAACCTTCCTAGTAGTAGATTTAGCTATTGATTTAATGTAATCGTTCCACTTGAGGTTAGAAGAGAGAGTGAGGCTTTCAGTGAGACTAAGCTAGGTCCATGCTGATGGGGGCAGGGTGCAGGAGGAGGTTTATGATGGTTGACAGCATCTTTGTTTTGGAAGCATTAAAGTTTATGAACTACTTTTTCATCCCAGTCCACTATGGATTGGAGGTCCTTCTCAAGATTGGCAACAAGGTTATCTTTGACTGCCTTGGCATATTTCTTACTGAGGTAGGAGAAAATTGTGGTGGTGTTAGTGTAGATGCCTACATGAAATTTGATCACATCAGAGAGGTCGTTGACGAAGATCAGAAAGATTTCTTGACGTTAACATAGAGTTAAAAACCAACAAATCTTTCACTTATCTGTATAAAAAACCCACCAGTAAGAACTCTTGCGCCCAGGAAGATATAAAATAGCAGTAATAACAAACTTCTTAAATAGAGCACATCAAAATTCTTCTTACCAAAGAATATTTCTGAGCAAATTAAAACACAAAACAAACACTAGTCAACAATAATTTTCCCAACTACTTCATTGACAAACAAACAAAATTATTCTTATAAAAAAGTTTTGAAAGTTTTTTAAAAAATAGACAAACACTCACATGATACCCACCACACACATCACGTGACAACTTTAAAGAGCTTTCCTTTTCAAAAAAAAAAAAACCCACTAAAAACAGAAAAATTACATTACAGTCAAGCATGAGAACATAACAACGCCAGAAAAATTACATCCTTGAAAATGGCCTGTGAAGAGGCTGAAAGCGCTTAGAAAATTGTAAATTATTGAACATTTTGACGTTCCTTATCTCCAGCAAAAAGAAAACATGTAAGAATACTGGAAAAATTAAATAAAAAATTATTCAAATCTTCCTTGGTTATTTCTAACGAGACATGTTTAAATGAAAGAGATATGGTACACTTTGAAAAAACAGTAGCTACTCATGCATCTACCCATTGTTCATTCAGTAATGAATTTGAACACTCTCAGCTACTGGCGTGTTTACATTGTATATAACACTGCTTTCCTCTACTGAGCGGCCATAGCTCAGAGGTAGAATCGCCGACTGATGTCAATTCGGTTGGGTTTCAATCCTGGCTAGAAGCAATCGGATGTCTATCTAACCATACTGATGAGCTGTGATACAGTGAAACAGCTCTGTCTGCGGATGACGATATATATATATGACTGAAGGTCCCATCAAAAAGTATCAGTGTGACATTGAGTATTTCTGGAGAGTGATCAAACTAAAAAGAAAGATGAAAGATTCTACTAAGTGGATGATAATTGTTGAATTTGCAGGAAGATAGATTGAAAAATTGACGAAAATTCGAAATGAAATGCATTAAAAAATCATGTTTAAAATAATTTTAAGGTGAAGCAAACCCTTAATTAACTAAAAAGAATTCAGTAAGATTGTGCAAAATAAAGACCACTGCCACTCCCCATTTCCTGTTGATAAGAAAGGGGCCATTAATGTATACTAGAAGATGTCAAGTAGAATGAAGAATATGTTAATAAAGAAAACTAAGTAGTTGCCAGGATAACCAAGAAGACGACATCTGTTTATAATCAGCCACCCAGAAGAGAAGTATTTCCTATAGAGAGAGAAACCAGTTCAAAGCATTTATTCCTCATAATTCATACCAAGAAAAATTTTATAGCCAAACATTAATTTGGATATCCTTGAATGCAAGTGATAAAGAAAATTTAATTACTATTTTGAAGTGACCATAGACCATAGCTGTGTAGTCTATTGATCTTTAAAAAAAAATTGTATGCAAAAAAAAACAAAACTTTTGTTTGAGGAAAGTGGAAATAATTTTCTTTCTTTTTCTTTTGTGTAGTCTGTTCAATGGAGAGATCACAACATGAGACAGTTGATTACTGAAAATCCATTTTTGTGCTGCCATTTTGAGAGTTTGGATAATTACAGGTAGCAGGTTGAGGTTAGCTCCTGATAAGGTGGAAAATAGAAGAGAGAGATTAGTGCCACCCATATGAAGTGGTAGCATGAGATGAGACATGAAGGAAGTTGTAGTAAAAGAAAAAAGTCAGCTTGACCCTCTGATCATCTCAAAAAGAGGCTGGACAACCCCAAATTTGGAAAACCACTTGAGTAAAGATATATTAAAAACACGGAGTTTTAGAAAAAGGGCAGAACTCAACCAAACCCAAAACCTGGCCAATCCCCACCCTTAGGGATTTTGGAACAGGGAAGACGGAAGAAACCGAGTGACATAGAAAGTCCCCGCAATATTGCTACCAAAATTCAGATCATTTGCTTAGACTTCCTGGCCAAGGCCATGTGCCTGCCCAGAATTTAGAAAAATTTAGAGATTAAAAGAGCAGATCAGAAGATCACAGAAAGCCAGAAAAACTTAGAGACTGAAAAAAATTAAAAACAATCAAAAAGCCAGATTGGGAGAGGATGAGATAGACCTTCTGACCAAGACCTTGTACTGGCCATGAAGACCAGAATTTAGAAATTTAAGTTACTACCAACATGAATTACAGATTTTGAAGGCAATCTCAGTGTCATTTTAAGTGTAAAGGGTTAAAACCACTGATTGCAACAAAGAATATATAAACTAAATCGTTGTTAGATTTTTAACCCAAGTTAATTCTTTATTCCAAAGAATTCTTTATTGTTGTATAACTACCAGCTTTAGGACCAACTCACACTTCAAGTTTGTTTCATCAGTGATCTTTTCACCCTCTGAAATCAAAAACACAACATGGCAGAGGTGTGGATGGTTGTGAACAGGCAAATGCCAGCTAAGTTGTAGCTGAACCATACCACAACACAATATTAGCAGCTAAATGGGGGATGTGTTAATGATTACGAAGTCAGCTAGATGGTGGCTACAAACCTGAAGGAACTTGAAGACAAACATGAATCTTAGGGCTACATTATTGGTTCCCATTGACTCTGACTGATATAAGGGGTAATATATTTGGTTATTGTTAACCATGTTTGAAAGGGTTGAGGGTTATATTGGGAGTGTCACTATGGTAATAGAACTAAAGTATGCAGAGTGAATCTGCTTGGCACAGATTAACCTTGAACACTTTCATCTATGCACACTATAATGGTCTCATTCACTTCCATCATTTATAGCAGCACTTGAAAGCAAAGTGTATAGATTGTGATTATCTCACCACACCACAAAACTTCTTGAAAACAATCACATCAGATGATGAATTATGTGAGTTTTTTTGATCAATCGCCATATTCCCCAAATCTGATACTTTGCAATTTTTTTTCTTCTCTCAGAAATCAAGTCACACTTGAAAGGAACAATATTTCAAGACTTTGAAGAAATCCAAGACAGTGTGATGAGGCAGCTCCTTGCTATCCTAAAAAAAGGAGTTCTAGGAATGCTTCCATTAATGGAAATGATAGTGGATAAAATGTGTGGCTTCAGAAGGGGACTATTTTGTAGGAGATTAAATATCAAATTGATATGTGTTGTAGTTTTCTTTTTATAACACTAATCCCAATACTTTTTGATCATAGCACAAACAAACATACATACATACATATATATATATATATATATATATATATATAATTAATTTTTGAAACTCCAAAAACTGGTACTAAATAATTATGAATATGATAAAGATTGTGCAGCAAAAACTTTAGAAGTATGTACTGGTAGCATGAAATTTGAATTTTAACCAAATTGAGGCATTAACTGCTCTTGATGGTGAAAAATTAAAAACTGATTGACTCACAAATCTCATTTAGATTAATAAACAATTTAAATGAAAATTTGAAGAATTTTGCCAATGCTTATCAGTGTCAGTATATGTTTTTTTTAAATATTTCTGTACAGATAAATTGATAAGTGCACCAAATATATGAGAGAAAAGCATATATCCTGTCAGCCAAATTCTTATCAAATTGTAAAATGAAATTTATCCTGGATGGCAACATGTCTAGATCCTTTGGTACTAATGCAGGTTCACCTAGGGCTCTATCTTTGGTCATACTTTGTTCTTGATTTTCATTAACGACCTTCTCAATGGCATCAGCTCTTAACTTGGTATTTATGCTGATGATATAACCATTTACTTCTGTCTTGATAGGTCAAATTGGCAGCAGATGTCCAAAATGACCTTTAGTCTGTTGTTAACTGGGGCAAAGGATAGCTTGTTAATTTTAATGTCTTCAAAGCTAAATTACTCCCTTAATCACCTGAGAGAACATCTCTGCTTTCCATTAGCATGACTGATGCTGACTTCCAGGAAATTAATTTGTTGTATCTTCTCAGGCTTACATTCTTGGCCAACTTGAAGTGGAAAGACTATATTGAATCCATAATTATTCAGCTGCTAAGGAAGTTGGTTTACTATGTTGTGCTAGACAATTTTTTTCTCCAGAATCTATCTTGCATATCTATAAATCTCTTGTTTGCCCATGCTTAGAATATTGCTACCATATTTGGTTCAGTACTCTTGCTATAAATATAGTCAGTCAGTTGAGTGCCATACGTGATACACGCTTGGGCGATCATGTCTCGAAAGAGACATGACTGACTGGGCAGAATATTATCCCGCAGTAGGTTGCCATTGCTTTCTGCAGTAGACTGGTTGCCGACCAAGACTATAGAACCCAATCTGTCCTGTTATTTAACCCATAACTGGAAGGAAGAGACGGATTAATACCTTTCCCAATGGTATTTGCGTGTAAGTGAATGCAATGAATTCGGCTGGAATTCGAACTCGGCTCCCCGATTTCTCGTTCCGAGCCAATATCCACTGCACCACAACGCACATCACATAGATATAGAGATATAGAGATTCTTAATAAAATCCAATGAAGAATCACCAATATTACTGGTCCTGATCTGGCATCTTAGCTTCAGTCACTTTCCCAATGCTATAAACTTGCCTCTTTATGCCTTTTCTGTAAATACTTTCATGGTAATTAGTTCAGATGAGGTCTTTGCTACGGTACCTAGACTTTATAAATTTAATTGCAATTTTAGATTGGTGATGAGGTCTCAATTTACAGTTGTGCTGCCTAGATGTGACTGTAAATTCTATGCTAGCAATTTCTTTTCTTGCTTGTAGAACTCCCTTTTGGCTCCATGCTTTCCAGTCAACTTTAATCTTCAAAAATTTAAATGCAAATGTAAATCACTATCTACTGTTCTGATTACACTTGTTTTGTTCTCACTATTTAGTAATGTTTCTGTTTGCTAATTTTTCCACATCACGCAATCCCTTGTGTCTTAGTGGCTTTACTACCTTGCTACTCAACATATATATTTATATATTTTCCTGTTTTTTACACATATTTGAAAATGTATACTTTATCTAAATATTCTAATATTCTTTCATTATGCACATAAAAATACAGGAACAAAAAGTTGGAGGTATATATATTTAGTTAGTCAAATTGGCAGCTGATGTCAGAGATGATATGTAAACTCTATAGTTTTGGTTGCATTGGATGCTTCTATCCATTGCATCCAGAGTCTGGATGTACTGAGTCTGTTCACCAAGGCATGTTGGTTGTCAGGGACAGATTGGCTTTGGACTCATCCCTAGGGGAACATACCAGTTTTCCACTAGATAACCTGATGAAGATGCTGACTTCCTGCAGACAAACAACACACTTCAGAATGGGATCAGACATATATTGACAGAATAAAGGCTTAGCAATGGGCTCGCCATTTTCACCATCATTGGCTAACATATACATGGAATACTTTGAAGAGATGGCATTAGAATCCACAACTCTAAAGTCAACTCTATGGCTGGGATACGTTGATGACACCTTCATACTCTGGCCACACCAGGAAGAGGTCCAGACACGACTGGACTATGTGAACTCAATAAGATCATCGATACAGTTCACAATGGAAAAAGAGAACAACAACAAACTAGCATTCCTGGATGTACTAATATCTCGAACAGAGAGACAGTTCAAGATTTCTGTATACCGCAAGCTAACATTCACAGAACAATACCTCAACTTCAACTCCCACCACCCAGTGGTGATTGTAAGAACTTTGAAAGTGTATGGGAGAGGGCACTTAGGAACCGAAATTTTTCTGAGGTGGGTGGGTTCAACTCGAGCAGCGTAATTACTGTCCAATTCCTTCACTTGACCATAAATCACTGACTGCCTATGTATCTACATATCAAGTTGGGGATGTTATTTCTTCCATTATGAAAGTATGATTACTAAGTCTCTTTTCCTCTCTAACAATGTGTCTGTTTTTATCAATCTGTTGTTTTCTTTTGTTTTTCTTTCAAACTGGTCTGAAAAAAGAAAATGCAGAGGAAAAAGTGCTGAAGATCAAATCTTATCAAAGTCAGAGACTGATTAGTTTCATAAGTTTTTGAAGCTTATAAATGTGGTGGTGGGTTCCCAAAATTCTGCACCCCCCTCAGAATCATTGGTGCCACCACCCATACAAAGGGATTGTCTGTGGTTGTCTCCAACATTGACCAATATTTATAAGTGGCATCTCAGAGACATACAAACAGTAAAAGCAGTACCCTACAACATCACTATAAGTAGTACCCTACAACGTAACAATTATCCAGGGTACATGACAACAGCTACAACGAACGTTGAAAGGAGGGTGCATGAGAATAACAACTCTCAGAAAAAAGCCTCTATGTGAAGAGGTTATTGGAAAAAATTCAAAGTATCTGTGGTCCATATAATATCAGGATGACCTTCAGAAGTTCTACACTTTACAGGTAACTCTCTTAAGTAAGACTCCTAACAGAGAAGAACATGACTAAGGAATGTGTACACCATTCCATGTAGTTGTGGAAAGAAATATAAAGGAAACAGGCCACCCCATTAAGGTAAGGCTACAAGAACATTGCAAAGCCATAGCATGAGGGAAGATAGAAAAATCAGGCATAGCTGACCACATGTGGAGGGAGAAAGAGGATCACCGCCCCCTATGGGATGAATTTGAAATCATAGAGAATGACACTTAAAACTATGTAAACTTAAGGAATCAGCACATATGTTAGGCTACACAAATCTCCTATGAATAGAATATGGAAACCAGAAATATAGATTGCTATAGAAAATCATTAGCATTAAAAGGTTGCAATATGAACTCTAAAATAAAAATGGTTATTGTGACATTAGGTTTATAAGTAGCAGAAATTCACGTGCTGTAGTCCTCAAGAACACATGTCCCAGTGGATATAGATGTTGGTTAGTTCCAGTGACTTAACCCAAAGAATTGTGAATTCAATACTAGGCTACAGCAGTGGTGAACTACTAACTTAAAAGACTTAAGTTAAAGGGAGATAAATCATAGCTACCAGAAGTGCACATGGAATGAGAATGTTATCTTCCAGTGATCGATCATAATGAAGGGTTTGGTTTGAAATTTCTAGTACCTTAAGAAAGCTTGAGTGTACAATGGCCGAAATGCTGTAAACATGGCAGCAATATTTCGAATAATGTATATAGTGTAATGTAGGTTCTGTGTATATCTGAATTATTTAGATAAATTTTTTTTTTAGGTAAAATAGTAAATTGTTTCAGTAGCACATTTTTTCAATTTTCAGCTTGTTATTTCACAATTATTAAGTAAACAGCTTCCAAGAGATGCAGGTTGAGATCTTGGTAGAAATTTATTCTCATTTCTAATTCTATTTTCAGGAAGATATTTTACATGAAGTATCAATTATAAGAAAGTTTATTCTATTTTTATATAACTCTCAATGTTCCTGCAGGTCAAGACTAAATTATTTTTTGTTCATTTGATGTGTTGTATATCTCTTTATTCAAAAGAGATTGATGCATCAAATGACAACTTTGACTAAATCATTCCCAAGTAAAGTTTGTTTTGAATATTCTAAAAAATCCTCTACTGACATAAAACTTGAGATTTGTATACATTTTCATACAGCAGTTTGAAAAACAATTACTAATATAGTTTGCAGTCTCATTTATTTTTGTATTCACTAAATATCATATTTCTTCATATTCGCTTATTTCACAACCAAATGTGTTTATCCTTTGCTATAAAAGTGCAATGGATGAATATTTTTCAAGTGTTAAATTTCTCTAATCCAATTGTGTGCATGTGCACACACACACACACACACACACACACACACACACACACACACACACTCTTATTTTACATAACAATCCCCTTCCTTGTCAATGCACTTAATTCAGAAGTGATTATTAATAACATGCCTCAAACATGCATTGAAAAAAATTCAGCTATTTGCCAGGCTATAGATGTATTGATATACCCTTGTGTGTGTATGTGTGTAGCTTTGTAGAAGGCTTTTGAGATATGTAACAAAGATATGTAACTGGTTTACAATCAATCTGATTTGAAGCACATCATTGAATTACACAGGCATGAGCAGACATCCTGTAAATTAATATTGTATCATTTTGTTTGTTAAAAATGAGCCAAATTGACTTTCACATCCTATCTGATACATTATGCAAATATGGCCTAAACATTCTCTCTCTCTCTCACACACACATGCACACACACTGTGCCAAATTTTTTTGTGTCATATTGGGACATGATAGCCAAACACCACAGGGTATTTTTGCATGAATAACCAAAAGTAATAACATTGGCAGTGTGAAGTTAACTTTGGAGGAGGTCACCAAAGAGCATGCCATTCCATTTGAAGCTAATTGAAGCAATTTCTCATTAAATAGAGTGTGATAGAAAACAAAAAAAATGTTTTGTCCTCAAAAATGTTAGGGTGGATTAGATTAAATTTGAGATATCTGAAGCTCATAGTAGTTTGAATTAGTTTGTGTTTTTTTATGATATATATATTTAAGTAAAAAAATAACATTAAAATAGCCTTCTCTGAAGTGGAAGAAGTTAAAATGACAAAATTTTGTTTTTTAAATCAAAAGCGTAACCACAGAAAAAGTTTTCAGACAAAATTCTAAAATATTCCTGACTAAATCTGATTTTTGCAGTTGTCCATAAAACACAAGAACTACTAGTGACTTCTTGTTCCAAAGAATCAAAGAAATAAACTAACAACACAATTCCAGAGAGGCTCAATTGTAGTACAAATGAACTAGCACAGGTCTGACTCTCTTCATAATCCATGACCTGAGTTCATCAATTCTCTTGTGACACCCATTATGCTTCTCAGGAATTTTGCTCCTCCAAAGTTGTATAATGAATCTGTCTTGCTGACAAGCAACTTTTTTTTCATGTTATTGAAGTAACTATCTTAAGTGGAGTAAACAAAAAGAGAGAATCACCGTAATTTTAACAGATTTGCCTTTTTCAAACAATGTGCAGGCACAATCCATCAAAATCGGTGACTTCAGTCTAAGCATTTTCTATATATACATGACTCTAAATTAGTTATTCTTAGGTTGAGTCATAAAATATTTTTTTCATACTGGTACTTAATGAAAGGTACCCAAAATCCCTGACAATCTAAGAAACCACATCATTTTATTCTAATACTGCAAAAATGAATTACTTATTTTTGTGCCTTAAAAGCATTTTAAATAAACTATTCTTTTTCATTTGCTCTGTTGTGTAAGAAGAAACATGCTAAAGAGTGTAGTTTTCCATTAGTGTAATATTTGAAGATATTCTTCGATAGGCAATACCAGGTATACCTGCTAACATACACTCAAATATTACTATAAACATTATTTGTAATAGATACACATGTTTGAGTTGGTATTGATATTATTTTAAACAGTGAAGTTAATATAAACCAGCCTAGAATCCTAATGAAAGAAAATTGTGCCTGTTGAGAGGAATTGAACTTGTGTTTCTTTTTTCAGGGAGAGTCAAAAGTGTGCCTCAAAGTGTGCTTAGGCTACAGGAACCTATCAAGACAATATAAAACTCAATCACTTAAAGAAAGCTCATCTCTTGGGATCTTTTGAAGTCTATACCTGCTCAAGTCTTTTCAGACCTAAAAATAATTTTTGAATGTTTTTTTATCTGATATTATTTTCTATTACAATAAACATTATTTTTGTTTTAATGTTTTAAATAACGTTTGAAGTAATGAGAATGTTGAATTAAAAAAGCCATTCAAACACACACGTGTGTAAAGAGAGAGAGAGAGAGAGAGAGAGAGATACGTGCGTGGATTAAAGTTGACGGCAATCAGCAAATGAGTAGCTATAAATATTCAGAGCTGTCCAGCAATCAGCTTACGGCACTGACTCTTCGACATTGACTTAATCAATTTCATTCGAAGTCCATTTGATTTCTGCTACCTTCTTGCTATTTCTTCAAATAATAAAACTATAACATCTGTTTATATTGTTGTTTTTTTTATATTTCTTGATTTTTTTATTATTATTTGTCTTCCAATCTAACCCAGTAAAACTCAAGTGAGATGAAATTAATATAAATAACAGCATGCAGAAATAATTAATCACACCTTGGATATCTCAAGTAACTTGAAGAGAAAGAAATGACATAATAATGATGTTAACATTCCACACTACTTCAAACAAAAGGTCAAGAAAGAAGTTCCCACCAATAATATTAGTGGTTTTGAGAAAATTATTTTTGTGAAAAATTGTTTTAAGATAAATATTTTCTAAGTTTTAACTAACAGTGACTGGCTGCTTGATCAATGAATGCCAAATGTTTCCTTATAAGGAAACGGTTCATATTATCATTACCATTTTGCTTCAGGTACTTTTCGTCCTTTTCATTTCTTTTCTTTCTTTTAAAGTTAACAGTTTATTTCAAATAATGATCACTCAACATTCAGTCACTTTCTCACCGACGTGATGTGGCTTCTCACTGTCTTTTTCTTCAAGTATTTTCATGGCAACTGTTCGGATGAGCTTTTTCCCTGGTTCCCCGGCCACATGTATTTACTCATGCTGTTATATTGGCATCAAAGTCCCACCCTTTTACTACCGAAATAGTTAAACCGTCTCTTCTATTCTAACAGTTCCATTTCTCGCACTTCCCGTTTGTCGAACTCATGTCTATTTACTTGCTTCCTTGATAGTTACAATCTTCAACAGTTTTAAATGCAACGTCAATTGCCATCTTTTATCTACTTGATTCCCATCTTTCTCTTATCTTTTTTCGAAATCCCCTGTACCTTTATTATTCTCTCATTGTAACCAGTGATATTTCTGCCTTGCTTGGGGTGAATTATATATAAAACATTTGTCGATAACTGCCTATCTTCATTTATATTTTTCAAGTTTGTATCAAGTCTTTGTAATCATCTTTATACTTTTCTCTGGATCAATATTTTACGGTTATGTATCTTATTAATAATGTATGTGTGTATGAAGTACAGGCGTATACATATATAAATTTACGAACGTACTCGTGTATAAGCGGTTGCATTATCTATGGGGTGTATTTAGGCGTGTGATTATGTCCATCATATTTCTCTGTGTATATGCACTCGTGAGATATTTGTTTAACAAATATCCGACATAAGGCTGAACACGAACAGGTCTATTCAAAAAATATCCGCTTGGATGTTGTATGGTCTCTCTTGCTCGTTTTCAATATTGTCTTCTTGGAAGTATGTATGTGAGTACAATGATGTGTATATATGTTTCTTTTACTTGTGTATCGCATTTTATCAATTTGAAAGAAACTAGTGAAAAATGTCGTTTTCTTTTACAACAACGCCCAGGAAAAACATTTCCTGTCTGCTTTGTCAAAAGAAATTCAAACGAAAGGAAATTTGCAGGTAAAATATCCACACACGCGCGCACACACACACACACACACACACACACACACACACACACACACACACACAGATATATTAAATACTTTCAAACGTAAAACCATATTAAACTTAGAGAATGGCCGTAAGGCTGTTGCCAAAATTCACCTGTGTATTTGGAATGTATTCATCACCAAAACATTGTTTACGTTAAGGATGACGTAGGATGGAAAGATTCCGGTATTTTAAACTGATTTTCAATGATAAATAAGTAATTTTATATTATTTGACCAACTGTCATCGCACATTAATTCGTTCTAGTTCAAAGAAAGTTGCCGTTTTTCTTCTTAGGTCACGGCCACTTGACTTGATTATGTTTAAATCAACTACGATGTGTTCCGATTCTTTTAAAATCAAGTAGAAATATAAACAAATAGCAGATCATGTTTTGAAGCGAAAATGTTATATAAGGTTTACATAGTGTTTAACAACCGTTTGAATGCACAGTGTAATGGGCATTCACTATGGTCACATTCATTGATTTCATCAGTATATATGAATATACTGAGTTTGCGTCTCTAGATGAACGAGTGGCGACCTGAAAATTGATTCATATGATAATAAAGATTAAGAAAAAACTTACACTATCTTGGCAATGTGATAATTAAGTCTTTTTTTTGTTTGGTTTTAACTACTTTATTATGAAATACATATAAAGGTCGTGTGTTGCTTGTGTGACGAGCTAACTAGTGACCCACTCGTGCTGTGCGTGTAGGACGCTACAATAACAGAGGTCGATGAATAATATTTAAAAGTAAAAATGATATACAACTAGGAGGGGGAAATGTAAGGTAAAGCTTGATTGCATTTAATGATTATTGAAATGTGTGGAAAAAGAACTAATCAAGAAAATTAATTACTTTCGAGAAATTAGATACGTTAAGGGATTCTTAAGGCAAAGATTTAGCAACTTCGTAAAGTTACCAAATCGAGCGAAAATTATGCCAAATAATAATTCTTCAGGTGAAGTCATTTAATGATCTCAAAACTCTTTTACGATAAAGTTTTCTGCATAAACACCCTGCTATAAGATTTTTGCGTGAGTCTTTAAGAAATAAAATGACTAAAAAAATAAAAAAAAAAGAGAAAAAAGTGAAGTCAAATGTAAAACAAGAAAGAAAAAACAAAACAAAATACAAAACAGACAACTACAATGTGATTTATTTACACAGTAAAACATTCGCCGGTAGTTTCATAGTTTTCGGAAATCAGATTGTCAGGAATCTATCAAGTGTTTTTTTTTTTAATCATATCACCCCAAGCAAGGCATTCCACTGCCACTATAGCGCAGGGGGTTACATAGAGCGATTGGATATAGGAAATGTCAGAAGGAGTCTGATAGACGAGAAAGGAGGTACATAGGAAGAGTGTTTGAGAGAATGGGTGCAAGTTAGTGTGTTAGAAGGTGTCTATTGACCTTACATTTAAACTCCTGGAGGTTGTAGCCGTCGGGGAAGCAAGCATGCGGAAGGGAATTCCACAGGCGGGAAGTGCGAGAAAAGAAGCTGTTGGAGTAGAAATTGCGGTTACATTTCATCGGTTTCACTGTAAAAGAGTGGGACCTAGTTGCTAATCTAGTATCTCGTGCAAATTCATATCTAGGGGGCACCAGTGATCTAAGTTTATCAGAGCAGAAGCCGTAAAAGTATTTATAGAAGAGGCACAGGGAAGCCACGTCACGCCGGTGAGAGAGTGACTGCAGGCGGTCAGCCAAGTCGGTATCGATCACATTAGTGATTCTCCGTTGTATTTTGTCAAGAACCCCGAGGAGAATGGCAGGGGCACCCGACCAGATGTGGCAGCAGTATTCAATACACGGGCCGATGGTAGATTTATATATGTGCAGGATAGATTCAGACGGAAAGAACTTCCGGGCCCTGCACAGAGAGCCGACTTTTATAGCAGCGGATTTAGCAATGGATTCGACGTAGTCATTCCACTTGAGGTCCGCTGAGAGTGTCAGGCCAAGCAGGCGTAGTGTTTTACTCTCTGGGAGGCAAGCCTGTTCCATGCTAATGGGAGGGAGGTGCGGTTGTCTATGGTGGTTAATTGATAGCAGCTTCGTTTTGGAAGAATTGAATTTTACGAGCCATTTCTTACCCCAATCCACCACGGATTGGAGGTTCTTTTCAAGTTCGGCAGCGAGGTTCGCCTTGTCGTCCACACCAGATTTTTGATTGAGGCGAGAGTGAACTGTGGTGTCATCGGCGTACATGCCTACTTTGGGATGTTATGGCATCGAGGAGATCATTGATGTAGATCAGAAAGAGCGTAGGACCTAGGATAGAGCATTGAGGGACACCTTCAATGTGCTGTTAGAGAGGAATGACTGGATTAGGTCCAACAAAAGTCTAGTTATGCCATAGCTTCGCAGTTTTCGTAGAAGGCCGGCATGCCAGAGTCTGTCGAACGCTTTAGAGATATCCAAGGCAAAGGTTCGGACTTCACCATTCTTGTCGAGAGCCTGGTATATATACTCGGTGATGGTCGTTAGCATATCAGCAGTAGACCTGGTGAAGCGGAAGCCATACGGTTTGTCCGAGATGAGCCTGTGGACTGTGAGATGCTGAACGACCTCGGCGTTGATAATGGCTTCGAACACTTTGCCAAAGACCGGAAGAAGGCTGATAGGGCGGTAATTTGCGGGGTCCGAGGGTTCTCCAGGAATTACAGAAGAAGACTTCCAACAGGCAGGAAAGCAGGAAGAAGATAGGCAGAAGTTGTAGAGCTTAGAAAGGACAGAGGAGAGTTCAGGGGCACATTTCTTCAAGACTATGTTAGAGATTCTGTCCCCACCACTCGCTTTGTGAGGGTCAAGTTTTGAGATTATGTTAGAAATCAGCGAGGGCGTGATGTGGACGTCATTCGATTGAGCCTAAGTTCTAGGTGGGAAGTCGGGTGTATAAGCTCCAGACGAATCCAGACTCGAATTGGTCGATAATCTGCGAGCAAAGCATTCAGCCTTGTCCGTTGAGGAGGTGAAGACCTCAAATTCATTGATTAGTGGAGGTATTGTTAAGCACGCTTTTACAGAGGCTCTAGTAGTCTTTGGCGCCGAACTTAGAGGATGCTATGAGTTGCTTCATTCTGGCAGCAAACAACATCTTAGCTTCGTTAAGTATCTTTTTACACTTATTACGAGCTGAGGCGAAAAGGCGCCTGTTTTGGTCCGACGCGTGGCTACGATAAAGCCGGAAGAAGTGATTTCGGTGGACAATGGCGGCGGAGCAAGCGGGCGAGAACCAGGGAGACGAATGAGATTTAAGCTGAAATTTCCTGGCAGGGATGAAAGCATCGATGCCAGCCTTAACCCAGGAGGAGACCTCTGATGCACAGTCTTCGACGGGAAGACTAAAAACGTTGTTCCAAGGGACGTCACAGAGGAAGTCACGGAACGAATCCCAGTCTGCTCTTTGGTAGCAGTAGGATATTCTGCTGGTCTGGGTTTCTTGGGTAGAGGGGAGTGGAATGAGATGTTGACGGAAACTACGGCGTGGTCAGAATTTCCGAGAGGGCAGAGCTGTCTGGTGGTGCAAAAATTTGGGATGGAAGTGAAGCAGAGGTCTAGTAGCGAGTCCCTTCAGTTAGGGCCATTGGAGAAACGCGTGGGGAAGTCCACCACTTGCGTCAGGGATTGGGAGATTGAAAAATTAATGGTGTGGACACCAGCAAGGTCAGTGACAGAGTTTTCCAGCCATTTAGTGTGGTGGGCGTTAAAGTCACCAAACACGAAAATATGGGCAGATGGATGAGAAGAAATGACCTTGTCGATATTGTCAGAGATGCTGTCAAGTACTGAACAGTCAGAGGAGGATGGGGAGCGGTAGAAGAAGAAGAGATAGCTAACTGAGCTTAGAAGTGAAAGACAGAAGTACATGAAAGACTGGTCCAGGGATTCAAGAGATGTCACACTAGCTATGGGGAGGTGTTCGCTGACATATACACCAAGCCCATGCATTGGAGTCCTTCCTGAAGAGGGGAAGGTAACCAGGAACATAAAACTCTGAGGAGGGGATAGAATGGTCAAGGTTAGTTTTACATAGGGCTAAGATATCACGTGAATTAGTTTGAAGGAATGATTCTACGCTGTAAAAGTGCGGATACCGCGTATGTTAGTGAAAGAGACTCAGATAGGTTTGGGCGTTTTCCGAGTAGCTGGTTTGTTTTTGTTATTTTTTTTTTTTTTTTCATAGTGTTTTAGTTGAGGAGAGAAGTCAAGAGTAGAATCAGTCGGTCACTGTTTGCAGCATGTGAGGAATGGAGACTGGCGCAGCCTGCAACATAATGTGGCCTTGGGGTTGACCACCGGAGGTTCATGCAGGGACGCCCGTCCATGCGCGATATGGCACTACAGGAACCCCGATATTATTCAACTGTTGATCAGAGCAGCCTCTCAAGACGCTACGCAAGAGTTCGGGCTCCTAATGACCAGTCGGGAGCAGCAACCAGGAAATTGCCAACCCAGTACCCTCAGAATGGAGAGACATTGCCACCATACTCAATAACTGCAAAGAGCTTCCAACTGAACTAACACTAAAACCGAAGGAGTATTGAAACTTCTTAGGTCTTCTAAACAACGTAGGTGTAGGAGTATCCTGTCCAGGACATTGCCGGATCAATGATCGTAGAACTGTCTAACCCAACTGGCTGTTCCATCAGATAGTACAACGAAGGACTCTTCTGTCTTGACCTTGGTGTTACAACGGGGATGCAAAAAAGTGTGTGTGGTGATACATTTAGTGACTGTAATCGTCAGATTACACCGGACCATAATGTCACATCACTGGTTGTTCAGATGAGCTCACTGTTTTGCACATGTTAATTGGATAATGGAACAGTTGCCATTATTTTGTAAGGTATCTCAATTATTAAGATATGTAAATAACAAATAAACAAATCAAAGCCGAACACATTAGTAAATCAAAAACACACTCTATTCCTACTTTCAAATGTCAGTTTTATTCTATCTTCTGATTTCACCTGTATATTTTATTCTATTTTTTACATACATTTTCTTTCTTTCACACCTTCTCTTAACTCTTACATTCACGGCGTCTCCTTGTTTACATATCTGTTTTTTCTTTCTTTCTTTTTTCTTTCTTTTGTGCAACTTTTTCTTTTTATCAAAGTAAAAAAAAAATCCAATTCATCTTCAAGGGCAACGCTTGACACTATCCAGTTAAATTTTTGTAATGTAAGATTTGCACCTGTTTTTACAAGAATGCCATTATTCATTTAAAAGACACGCACACCATGTTATTTAAGAGACAAATTCAAACACTTTCTTCGTCCATGTTACTCTTTCTTTTCACTTTACTATTTCTTTCCTTCGTTTCTAGATATTTTTTCCAATCGCCGTTAGCATTTCTTCGTCACTTCACGATTAAGTTTTGTTTCATTTTGATTTCGATTTAAGGCTGAACTTTTGATTTTTTCCTTTCCTTTCCTCAGATATTTTTTTAGTCATTTCTACTGATTTAAAAAATGTCTCTTCCATTTTACGTTATTAATCTTTCTCTCTCTCCCCTCTCTCTTCCTCTCTCTCTCTACATACATATATACATACTCTGTATCGAGCAATGTTTATAAAAGTAAATGCTTGAACAGTGTTTTTTAATCTACGTGTTGTATTCATATATATATATATATATATATATATATATATATATATATATAACTCCTCAGAGCTTTTTTTTATCTGTTCTCTCTCTCTCTCTCTCTATATATATATATATATATATATAGAGAGAGAGAGAGAGAGAGAGAGAAAGAGAGAGAGAGAGAGCAAAAGAAAAAAGCCATGATGAGTGAGGAATTGTGCGTTTACGAAACTTCGAAGTCGGCATAACTCTGGTCAGTTAAGTGACAAACTTCTCCACATTAATCCTGTGTGTGTGTGTGGGGGGGGGTGTCCGTTAAAAGACGATTATGACGTCGTTATTCATAAATAAATACATTTAAGACTTGATAATGATAATAAAGAATATGAGTCAGCTATAAAATCATTTCCATTAATGTAATTGCCGCACAGTGAAAGTTAACCTCAAATTCATTATTTAACAACTGAGTTTTAAATAGAACTTGAGATATACAAAATGTATAGATGTCAAGTGGTAGTGTTTTAAATGTGTTCAAAATTTTCATTTTTCACATCATGTTTTCAAATAAAAATATTCTTTCTATGACACCCAATAACATTTTTACTGTCGACGATTTTAACTCAAATTATGATAAAAGTTTTCTTTTTTTTATTTTACAAAATCTAAAATTCTTGAAGAGTTAAAATTTTGGTTACATAACCAGAAAACAGTTTCAAAAGCCGTCGAGAATAAAATTTTACTAGAACAGGTAATGACAAATTGTCAGTGTCAAGTAGTTGTAATAATTATCTATTTTATCTAGTATTGCAATTTTTTTACTGAGATAGAAACATGAAATTTGTTAATGTCATTCAAATATATTTATTTCAATATACAACTTTAAACTAAAAATGAAATGCGAAAAATAAAATATTTTATTTTTTTATGATATTTGTATTCGCTTTTAGCATAACATTCATGCGAATCTATATGACTAACACAGAAAATGTGTGAGAAAATCCAGAAAGTGTATGTCCAAGCAATAAAAGATAAAAAGAGAATATTATATACATGAATCAAGGAAGGAAGGACTTTGAAAATGGAAGACATCGGAAAATACATGGAATAATCGAATAAGTGCATATAATGAAAACACTTCAATTTTCAGACAATATTTGAAACGACAGTTTCCTCCAGACTCAGTGAGAAACTACGCAAGGTGGGGTTGACCAAAGCAGCACCCAAATTGCAATACGACAAACACTTGTATATCCCGAATTGCAAAAAGGTGTTGTACACTCACAGATTTAAAAGCAGACACAACGAACTAAATGGGAATGGAAATTCAAAGTGGAAGAATCAGACGAGATCATCCCAAAGAAAACGACACCTTTTCCCTGTCAAATTAATTTTTCGCTCACTCAAATTAATCTTTCCCCTCATTCAAATTAATCTTCCACCCAGTTGCATAATTATATTAACTTTATTTATTTATAACTTTGTTGATTTTGAAATTATATTACATAGTATTAACAATGCATGATTTTATTGTGATTATTATCACACTACATTGTGGGGGCTGCCGATCTTGAAGGGGTCTTTATACTACGTTTGGCCCCTTATAGTTGCGTGCTCAAACCCATTGAGCTATTGTGATCACCCGTGAAGGTGCATATAAAAAGGCACTTTGCGTCAACATTCGATCAGATGGTACAGAAACCACCTGAGGGAGTGCCGAAGGCGGAGCACAAGACAAGTTCAATTGATGATGCAATTCAATGGCTAGCAAGTGCCTCGCGTGGTACAACCTTGTGGTGCGGTACTATCAGGGGTGTCTCGCAGGCGAGGATCTCCCAGTTGGTGTGAAACTATCCCATGATTTTTTTTTCATAATCATATCGCCCCAAGCAAGGCATTTTACTGCCACTGATTTGCAGGGGGTTACATAGGAGGAAAGTTATGAGAAAGAGTAACAGGGGGTGTCAGGAAGTGGGTAAGAAAGGATGAGAATACTGACGAGAGTGGAGTGGACGGAGAAAGGAGCATGAGTGAGGGGATGCAGGTTAGTGAGATAAGAGAAGACTATTGACTTTACATTTAAATTCTTGGAGATTATAGCTGTCGTGAAAGCAAGTAAATGGAAGGGAATTCCACAGGCGGGAAGTGCGAGAAAAGAAGCTGATAGAGTAGAATTTGCGTTTACAATTTATTGGTTTCACAGTAAAATGGTGGGATTTAGTTGCTAATCTTGTCACTCGAGTAAATTTATATATAAGGGGCAGCAGTGAGTTAAGTTCATCGGAGCAGAAGCCGTGAACGTATTTGTAGAAGAGACACAGGGAAGTCCCATTGCGCCGGTAAGAAAGTGATTGTATCTGAGCTGCCAAGTCGGGATCTATCACATTACAAATTCTCCGTTGGATTTTGTCAAGGACACCTAGGTGGATAGCAGAAGCACCCGACCAGATATCGCAGCAGTATTCAATGCACGGGCGGATGGTAGATTTATATATGTGCAGGATTGTTTCAGACGGAAAAAAAAGAACATCTTGGAAATTTCTTATTGTTTTTATAATAAATTTAGAGCGATCGTATTTTTTTATTAACTTGACTGGCTGAAAGATTAATTTGAACAAGAAATACGCTTTATGCTCGGAACCATGTTAGTAAAATAGAAACGCAGAAGAATGTAGACATATTTTTTATAAACTATACAAAAGCATTTGATAAGGTACGACACAAAGAGCTACCTAAACTGCTAGGTAAACTTGATTTATTTAGGAAAGACATTAGAATAATCCAGATATTATACTGGAAACAAACCGCCTATATGCGGATAGGAAATGAATCCATTAAATACACAAAATAGAAAAGACCGCAATACAAAAATGTATTTTCTCATCGGGCTTATTCATCAGGCGATCCTGAGAGAATTACAAATCCTACCAGGATTCAGTATTGATAGATATAATCGTAACAGCATAAAACATGCAGATGACACTGTGTTGATAACAGACACCGAAATGAATTTATAGTAACTTTTAGAGAAGGTAGTAAAATAAAGTGAGAAAAAAGGAATAGAAGTAAATTGTAATAATACAGTTGTCAGCAAATAGAATAGCCCAAAATACGAACTACAAATTGGAGATGTCAGAATCAAGTAATAATGAAAATTTAAATATCTAGAAAGTATTTTAAAAGAGGACGGAAAATGTACCATTGAAATCTGAAGGCGCATTGGAATAGAGAAAGATGCTTTCTAAAAGCTAAGCAAAATATTAATAGGAAAATAGAAACAAAGATGAGTGTTAAATATCAGTCCTCGTATGTAGCAGTGAACGCTGAACAAACACATCACAAATGAAGAAGAGACTTGAGTAAACAGAAATGTGGTTCTACAGAAGGATACTGAGAATACCTTGAACTGACAATATTTTAGAGAAAAAGAAAACAAAAATGACGCATATACTCAATCAAAACGAGACAGTTAAAATCTTTAAGGCACATAATGAGGAAAGATGGCTCGGAGCATTTGAAACACACAGGGTATATTGAAAGAAAGAGCGACAGGTGAAAGTAGCGCATAAACTACCTCACAAGTTTGTGTAAATGGTTAGCAGAACAGGAACTAGGAGGGATAGAAAAATGATAGACTTTACTCAGAGCGACAAAACATAGGTAGTTGTGAAGATCCAGGATCGCCAACGTCCTGAAAGAACATGTTTTCACAAAAAGAGAGGTTTTGTGTAACTTTAAAATGTAATTTATACACAAACTTACAAAAAAGCTTTTAACAGAAATTTAATCAGATTTTTTGGTCAGTTTTATGGAAAAAATTCTTTTCATTTCTTTTTGGGGAAAAATGCTTTTTATAATTAGATTTACATATTTGATAGTTTTTCGTTGTTTTTTAAGAAACACTGTTCCAGTATGTTTACATACTGCATCCCAGCAATGCACAGAAGTTCAGTGAAGTAAAACTGATATATGAATCGCATGATCATAGGGGTCAAGAACAAACAACCTGAAAGTGACACAGTTTTGCACATTCAAACTTAGAGTGATATCTCTAAGTAGTTAGAGTGATATCTCTAAGTAGTTAAAACCTTAAGCATCCCAAAATATGAAGGCCAAAACCATGCCAGCCGATGTTTGTGTCTTTGACGCTTTGGGCGACTATCACCTGCTGCTGTCCACTCAGCTGACTGCCGATTTGACTCCGGAGTGAAGTGGTGGCTTCATGTTTCAGCCATTATCACATATTTACGCCAAACCTACTTCTTGTTGCGTTGAAACAGTTGCAAACAACTCTCTGAATCGTCGACGCGTTGTTGTTTTTAATCGACTGAAAGCAAATGCGGTACCCACTTTGAACATACCTTCCTTATTAACAAATGTTCATGCAAAATGGTGAATACACTGCCTTCAGATATGTTCAACTCCACTGCTATCTTACGCAACTTCAATTTACGATCAGCCACAACGAGTTTCTGGATATTTTTGGTGTTTTCCGGGACAAATGCTGGTTTTGGGCGACCTGAGCGTTCAGCATCATTTGTGTCTGTACGACCGCATTTAAAGTCAGCATACAATCTCTAAACCGTTGTTTTTTTTCCGCCGGAGCAGAGTCCAAATAACACTTTTCAAGCCATTGCTTTGTTTGAATAGTATTTTTTCCCATCAGAAAGCAATGCTTTATCAACACTCAAAATTAAGATTTTTCGTTTTGAAAATTTGCAACGGTAGCTTCACTTAAATAACTGATAATCCGATTGGGCCTAAATTTGCTCACGTGCCATTTGAAGGTTAGTACTTCATAAAAATCTTATGGATTTTTCATTAGTGGTGTCATCTATATGTCAGACCCGAGTGATGTGTTATGATGTAACACAGGTGCCCAAAAATGATTCTGCAGTTTATGGAGAAAGTATTGCGAATAGTCGAACATATAAAAAATAGTTTGTGATGACTCATGATGTTCTGTGTTTGGGTAGACCAGTTGGGAGTGATAGCAATCGAGATATACGAATAATCAATGTCATATGACGTAAGATACGTAGAAAAGGGAATGTTAAAATAATTTGCCTTGGTTTGGGTGTTTTATTTGTTTTCATTGTTTTGAAATCACGGAGAACGTAAAATGAATTTCTCCCCTGTAAATCACGGAGAACGTAAAATGAATTTCTCCCCTGTAGCTGATATTCATGAAAATGTGATATATGCAACCGAGTAATTCGAACAAAGTAATGATCTCAGACCTCTTCAAGCATTCAACAACCAAAACAACCAAAACAACCAAAACAATCACAACAACCAAAACAATCACAACAACCAAAACAACCAAAACAATCACAACAACCAAAACAATCACAACAACCAAAACAACCAAAACAATCACAACAACAACAACAACAACAACGACAACAAAACAAACTAAAAACACGTATATAAAACTACTTAGAAAAATGTGCGTAATTTTCCAACGAGATAACGCTAAGTAAACTGTATCATTCTTTGGCAAAAATTCTTTCCACTTGTCTTGGAATGTTTCATTCATCATCCATATTCACCAGATTTTGCACCTTTGAATTACCATTTCTTTCAGTTTTTGCAGAATAAAAAATAAAATAAAATGAAATAAAAAATAAATAAATATAAAAATAAAATCCCTAGAAAACTGCAAAAATACGTTGAGAGTTCCAGGAGAAGAGATTAAGAAATGTTTTATCTTTTATTTAAAAAACTAAACAAACATTGTATGCTCAATAATATATTTATTCAAGGGGAAAAATTGTTGCTAATTTTGTAATTATTTTCATTATATTACTTCATGATAAATGTTTCGGTGAACAAGGAAGTTGAATTTGAAGTAAAAATAAAATTGATTCCGTTTGGCAATTCGGCTGCATGAATAAAAGAAAAATTGATTTGAAAGATTTCGATGTGTAAATGTCGCGGAATTGTTGGTGTTCGAGACCAAAAAGCCACGTTTTAGAAAGTTGATTTTCACAAATGGAAAACTCAACCCGTTATTTCCTATCACCATTTAATCTTGGACTGTTCTAAGCCATTTTTAACCGTGTAATCTAATAAGCATTAACTAACGTTGCTTTGTGATCCGAAAGATTAATTATTTTATATGAGAAAATTGTAAGTTTTTGATGACTCTGAATAATATATGATCTACTAAAAATACTGTTGGAGAGAAAAATAAACTTTCGTTAAACTTATCATCTTCATTTTAATCACAAACAGGCGCTGAAGTCTCATTGAGATGATGATTTTCTTTTGATTTTATCAACGATAAACCAACAGCTATATTTACTGATAAACTTCTGAGATAGAAAACCAGGTTGTATAGTCTGTTAGAATCCATTCATTAACGAAAAGCATATCAGAGAAATTAAGTGTGTTGAAATAATCTGTTTTATTACTTTGTAATGTATATGACTCTTGTTACATTCAATTCATAGCGCTAGCAGCCTTAGCCGAATGCAGTTTATGTGTGCACTCTCAGCGTGCTGCCCTTACTAAGTACGGTGGGGATCCTCTTACTCTGAAACTGCAGGGCTGGATACACGTTAACGCTTAAATGTGGCTACAGCTGGCCAATATAACCACAACCTACAGTTTGGATTTCATGGGAAACTAAGTCATGAGTTTAAGACATTTTGTTTACAATTCATTTTAACTTACGTGAATTTTGTTTTCGCAAGTAGTTGGTGGCCCTACAAAACACACACACACACACACACACACACACACACACACACACACACACACACACTATGAGAGGGAAACAGATGGGATGAACGAGAAATACATACATACATACATATATATATATATATATATATATATATATATATATATATATATATATTTTATATACTTAGATAGATAGATAGATAGATAGATAGATAGATAGATAGATAGATAGATTGTGTGAGTGTGAGTGAGAGATAGGCATCGTTCAAATTAAGAGTAAAGCGGATGCCTATCGTGAATAGTATTTTATATATATATATAATTATGTATTTGTGAAGCAATCCCTTTTGATATATATTTAAAAACAACTAGGTACTGCGGTTTTTTTAATTTAATTTTTGTGTTCTTACAATGTTTTTCTTTTCTGGACATAAATAATGTATAGGATGAATCTTCCCATAAAAACCTTATAAAGGAATATACAACTCCAGTCGACAGAAACAAGAAATTAAATTAAATTATCAACTGTAAAAAATCAAAACTCTTAACCTCATCGTCAGGAACACCTGCAAGATCCAAATTACACGTAACCAATGTTATTTATGAAATCACATGTCCCTTAAAGAACTGTGTTCCTGATCAACCAAATTCATAAATATTGGATATACTACAACATGCCTAACAGAAAAAATCACGTTACATCTTTTTGACCATAGCTCAACTAGGTCTCATTTAAATACCAACAGAGACCCACCAAACTTTATCCATAACATACTCGTTGGCAATACAAATATTGTAAAAAAGTAAAAAATGAAGAATTATTAATAAAAAAAAGAAAAAGCCAAAACTCAATAACATAGCTATAAACAAGGCCAGAATGTTAAATCCAAACCGACATTGTCATTTAGGCAAAAACCCAAATGAAATCCTATTAATATTAAACTTAGAGGGCTCGATGTAGATAGCATTATCTTTTAACAGAGCCAAATAAGCATATTTTCAAATAAAAGTCCGAAAATCACGTGTCGCATTATTATTTCTATGAGGAATATTCGCTTCGTCATATATATATATATATTTTTCATTTATACAAATGAAGAATATTCAAAAGTTTACAAATGAAGAATATTACAAACGAGTTATACAAATGAAGAATATTCAAAAGTTTACAATTCAAGAATATTCAAAAGTTCTACAATATAATTGTATTGAATACTTTTTAATACAAATGTACACTGGTCTAATTTTGTTATGGCAAAAACTAAGTAATCAATCAATCAATCAATCAATCAATCAATACATATATATATATATATATATATATATATATATATATATATATATAAGATTATGTAAGGCTATGGATGCAGATGTATATGGATGCATATATATGGATGTAGCATAAGCTTATGTATATATCTAAATCTAAACTTATTTATAAATGGAACTTTGTCTCTCTGTGTGTGTGTGTGTGTGTGTGTGTGTGTGTGTGTGTGTGTGTGTGTGTGTGTGTGTATCCGTTACCTATAGACTCCAAAACAGCTGAACCGAAGTGAAAAACCTTTTGTACCAGCTTGGTTATACTAATGTTTTAGCATCCAATCTTTCTGTGCATTGAAGATCACGGGGAAATTGGTCATTAATTAATGCAAGTATTATTGAAAAATAGTATAATGCTGGTTTAAAAAATTAAGGAAATGCTTTTCAGATTTTTTTGCTATTAGAAAGCATTCAAACTGTTATCTTTCATTTATATATCTAAACTTATTTATAAATGGAACTTTGTCTGTGTGTGTGTGTGTGTGTGTGTGTGTGTGTGTGTGTGTCCGTTACCTATAGACTCCGAAACAGCTGAACCGATTTTCTTGAAAATTTACACAGTTGTACTATAAGCGTCTGCGAGTGTTTTTAGCTAGGTTTTGTGTCGAGGTACCCCCAATAAATATAGAAAATCGATAATCGAAAAAATCGGGTTATAGAAGGAGTGGTCCGATTTTAATCAAATTTGATACACTCATAGACAATGACATAAGAAACGATATTCAGAAGTTTCAAGGTTGCAGTTCTTACAATAGTGCAAAAAATCGATAATATATATATATATATATAAAAGGCAAGATGTTTGTGTGTGTGTCTGTTTATCTGTCAGTATGTCTTTTATACAAATCCACAATTTTTATCCGATTTTCACCAAATTTCACACAAATATTCTTTAGGCTGAGTCTTAGCTCTAGGACCATGGATTAGTTTTAAAGCTTTCATTACACCGGATCAACGCCGGGCTATACTGCTAGTATATATATATATATATATATATATATATATATATATATGATAAAATATATATAAACGAGAAATTATATAAATATATATAAAATATATATAAAAGAGAAATTGTAGGAGGATTTGAAATAAGTAATTCATCGAGTTTTACCAGTTACTAGACCTCAACAGAATGCAAAAAGCACGTCCTATATTTTGGACTCTTCAGCAGTGCAAACCCACTACCAGAAATTTAAACCCCAGACAGTTACCGTATTAAGCAAACGTCATACCAACTGTATCTCGGGACTCGGTGTTGAAGAGGTAACGAATTAAACTCGATATAACGCCGCTCATTCGCTGTACATTGTCAATGGAAGAGGGTAGCGTTTTTACAAATCTCGTAGTTTGGGATATGATTCTTCGAACAGTAAAAACTGTCTCAAGTTACAAGGACCATATACCTCTCGTTAAGAGTCAGTGCGGCTGCTATGTCGTTTAAGGGTTCGTCATTTTTGTAATCTGCCATCTTTCATGGCCGTGTTAGACAATGTCCCCACTTGTCGCAGAGCTGGTTAATAGTAAGCAAATCTTCAGAATTTCAGAAAAAAATGAAGTGACACAAGAAAGGCAACGATAACAAAAACAATATGTTGAATATCAAACTTGCCAACTTTTATTGTGTTATGTGATAAAAGTTTAAACAATCTCTTGGGTCGCCGTGAAACTCGTTTCTACTTCTTGCAGGCTTGAGTCGATCGCTGCGTGCTGGTAGCAGTTCGTAGGCCAGGGAATGAGGCTTGAGTTGCTAGTCGCTGTTGTATTGGGCTGATTACTAGACCACGCTAGTAGTTGACAGTTGTTCATTTCGGAGTCGAAATAGAGTTGCTACGCTGGGCGGCTCAAACTGGACTGGACACTGGATCGCTGCCTGGTCTAACTGAACTGCATACTACGCTGGAAGTTCCTGGTTTGCCGCCGGATCAAACAGGGCTTTACATAGGGAGTCGCTAGGTCGCTGCATCGAGCTGGCGCATATAGACTTTCTTGCAGTAAGATAGACTTTCTTGCTCTAAAGAAGGTAGTTGTAGTAATTCGAGAAAATATCTGTTTGCGTCCTGAAAAGGACAGTTGCGGTAGTGGTCGGGGGCGTCAGAAAAGGCGGTAGCAGTGTTAATAGTTGAATGGGTCAAAATCAGTCAGGTCGCTGGAACAGCATCAAATTCATCGTCCTCCTTCGCCCATGTCGGGTCTACTACTGAAGAAATTTGGTTTTAGACTGCTGCTATTATACGTGCACGTGTAAGTCACAGTTGTTTTTCTTTCTTTGTATATTGAAGTTGATCAGTATTTTATTACGAGAAAGTTGGAAATATGTTTTGTTATTGGTAGTAACCATTCATTATTTCCGAGACGACTCGTAGACTTAATGGTCTTGGAAAAATGTTTTTAGTACATGATAACAAGACAATACAGCTTTGAGGTGAGTAGCCTGGGCTACGATAACACCATAATGGGTTCTAGCGTCACTCGTATATTTTTGGATCCCACCACATTAAAGTTATAAAAACATTACGTTGTTTATGTTGAAGCATAAAACTCATATAACTAGTTTATTGACTATGAAATTTATATTGAATTATAAGCTTAATGAATAGATATATTCAAATATTTAAAACAAAGACTTTTCAGGATTTATTGTGAGAAAAGTGTTCAATGATGATGTTAAATGTTATTAATGAAGTGACATCGTTTAGGGAGACCGTACAACATAGTAGTTGTAGTCATCTATGCACCAACAACAAAAAGCACTGAGGAAGAAATAGAAACTTTTTACTCCACTCAAGACAATGCCAAGGCACAATGTAAAAGCCAAGAAATCAGAATCATCATAGGATATTTGAATGGCAAAATAGGCAAGGCGAGGGAAGGTATGACAACTGGCAACTTTGGTTTAAGAATCCGCAACGAACGAGTAGAAAAATGGGTCCAATGATGCTCAGCAAATGACCAGATAATAACTAACACCTGCTTTCAAGAACACCCACGGCGTCTATGGACATGGAGAAGCCCAGGAGGTGACACGAAAAACTAGATAGACTACATAACCATAAACAGGAGATTCAGAAATGTAGTGGTTCAAAGCAAGGCCTATACAGGTGCTGACTGTGGAAGCGACCACGTCCCAGACATCTGCATGGAATGGAGTACAGGGAACTACACAAGGAAATAAGAAGAAATTGCAGACAGGTTAAAGAGGAATGGCTCAATGACAAATGTGCAGAAGTAAAGAGATTGGGCAGGAATAATAAAGCAGACATACATAAAGAAATAAAAGAATTGACAAGACAAAAAACTTGCTCTTCAACAGTATGTATAAAACCCAAGGATGAAACAATCCTTTTGGAGAAAGAGGAATTACTCCAACGATAGGAAGAATATATAAAAGATCTTTTCCACGACAAGAGAGAGCAACCAAAAATGAGGACGGACCGGAAATATTAAAGTCTGAAGTGGAATTGTAATAGCCAAACTGAATAAAAACAAAGCAGCTGGACCAGACGGCATAGTCATAGAGCTGATGATAGCCCTAGAAGAATTTGGTATAGAGAAAATTACAGAAATAATAAATGAAATTTATAATAGTGGTGTAATACCAGAGGACCTCAGCAAGTCTATCTTCATAGCACTACCTAACAAGCCAGGAACAAACGCGTGCGAACTCCACAGAACCATCAGTTTAATGAGTCAGATAACAAAACTGATAGTCCGAATCCTGGTAAATAGAGCGGGAAGCAGAATCAGGTCAGAGATAGGACAAGAACAGTGCGGTTTCGTCAAAGACACTGGAACAAGGAACGCCATATTTATGATTAGGATGCTCTCTGAAAGGGGAGTACAAATGGACTTATATCTGTGCTTTATTGACTATGCGAAGGTGTTTGACAAAATACGCCACAAAGAATAGATGGAGACGCTCGGCAGCCTTGACATATTTAGGAAAGACTTAAGAGTGATCAAGAATCTTTACTGGCAGCAAACTGCTTGTATACGGACAGGTAACGAATTCAGCAGATATCCAAAGATAGAAAGGGGTGTAAGACAAGGATGTGTCTTTTCACCGGATCTGTTCAACTTGTACAGCGAGAATATTTTGAGGACCCTAGAAGTTATGTCTGGATTTGTCATCGGAGGTCACAATTTAAACAACCTAAGGTACGCAGATGATACAGTGCTTATAGCAGACACGTTTAAATCTACCATCCACCCGTGTACTGAATACTGCTGCCACATCTGGCCAGGTGCTCCTGCTAATCTCCTCGGGGTTCTTGACAAAATACAACGGAGAATCTGTAATATGATCGATACCGACTTGGCAGAGCGGCTGCAGTCACTCTCTCACCGGCGTGACGTGGCTTCCGTGTGCCTCTACTATAAATACTTTCACAGCTTCTGCTCCGATGAATTTAGATCACTGGTGCCCTCTAGATATGAATTTTCACGAGATACTAGATTAGCATCTAGGTCCCACCCTTTTACAGTGAAACAGATAATATGTAACCACAATTTCTATTCCAACAGCTTCTTTTCTCGCACTTCCCGCCTGTGGAATTCCCTTCCACACACTTGCTTCCCCGACAGCTACAATCTCCAGGAGTTTAAATGTAAGGTCAATAGACACCTCCTAACGCACTAACTCGCACCCATTCTCTCAAACACTCTTCCCATCTACCCAACCCTCATCCTTGGTATCCTTACTCGTCTATCACCCTCCTTCTGACATTTCCTATATCTAACCACTCTTTCTCATCACTTTCCCCTATGTAACCAACCACTCTTTCTCATCACTTTCCCCTATGTAACCCCTTAACCACTCTATGTAACCCCTGCGCAACAGTGGAAGTGGAATGCCTTGCTTGGGGTGAAATGATAAAAAAAAGAACTCCTACAGAAGGTAACTGAAGAGAGTGATAAGAAAGGACTACAAATAAACTGAATGCATGGTCATCAGTAAAAACGGCAGCCCAATATGCCAAATACAGGTTGGGGATACTAGTATCAAGGAGGTGCAAAAATTTAAATACCTGGAAAGTGTTATAACAGAAGACGGAAAGTGCGACACAGAGATCAACGACTGTTTGGAAAATGAACGTTTACCTTCACAAATTTTGATTAAACCTTTGTAAATGTTGACCGACTTGTCAACTGTACTGTTTTTTCTCCTTTCAACAAGAACTGAAAACTCTAACTTCAAAGGAAACAAAATATTTAAAACCTCATCCTCACAGTTTTTTCCATAACATATTTTTTCAGCAAGTTAGATACATTAATTTTCAACTATGAAGTAGTTATTTCATTTATGATTAATCTCTTTTCTAAGAGCATCGTGATACTGTTTCTATATTGCTTGTGAGAATATCACTATATTAAGCCCTACGCTGTGGCCTAGTTTTCGTATATGATAATGAAGCCCTACTAATTGTGTTTGGTCAAAGAGCAGTACTGATTTAATACGCATTTATGTGCTTGGTTGACCTTTCTCTTTTGGAACAAAGAGCGGTGTTGAATCAACAATTTAGTTTTTTGATGAGTGGAAATTGGTTGTGTAAAATGACATTACTTGTCTTTTTTGTTTGTCTCTTCGTGTTTTTATATCTATATTCAAAGATTAGTTAAAAATGTTTTTAAAATGTTTCATTAGATATTTCTCTTTTAACAACTCCAATGAGTGGCTGTGATCATATTTTGATCACATAGGCAGAAGGACAAAAAAATGCAATCAACTGATTGTTGGTATTTGCGTTTATTGATAATAGAGAGAAGAAAATGTTTTTTAAAAGTAAAACTCGATAAAGATTTGACTTCGAACATTCTCAAATATACAATACAACATTTAACTGGGCCTTGCGTCTGTAACTCCAATTATATCGTTGTACAGCCATAGCCAAATAGATTCATGACAGAAGAGGAGAATAGAAAAAGTGAAACAGTAGATTAAGATATAAAAAAGAACTGAATGCAACAAAATATCTGCAAAGAAACGAGGAGGGTCTGCTTATTAATCGAAGTAGTTGTGTATTTACTAGGCTCGATACAAGTAGAGAGTAGCAGGATTTCAAATGATGCTTTCAAACAGTCAGGTTTTCTCCTCCCCAAAACCTGAACCGACACAATCTTTCTACTATTGTCTTCCTTTCTTCCATTTTATTTTACTAAGGTAATTGAATAAATAAAGATAAAAACGACTACTGTAAAGAAAAAAAAACCCTGACATATATTTAAGAAAGAAAGACAGAAAAACAGGATTAAAAAAAAGTCTAAATAACAAAACAAACAAATCAAAACAAACAAAAAGTTATGAAAATTTAGAAAAAAAAAAACACACAATGAAAATATCCCGAATAAATAATGAAATAAAAGGTGAAAAGAAATAACAAGAAATTGGTTGACATTTTTTTGTCAACTGATTTTGTCAACTGATATTTCCCTTAACTTAAGTTAATTTGTTTGAATAAATGTGATCTTTAAGCCTGCGACTTGCTCGGATGTCTGTGACTTGATATGAATTCACAGAAGCGAGACTGTAACCATCGCATTTGTTGGGAAGTGCTGAGAACAGGGACCACTTCATAGATCCATGACGAACGACGTTGTTTCTGAGAATTGGGAAGGTGAGTGAAGGGAACCGTTTGAACTTGGTCTTTGCGAAGAAAGAGAGAGCGAGAGAGAGAGAGAGAGAGAGAGAGAAGAAAAATCGACGAAATAAGGGAAAAGAACAGGAGATAAAAACAAATAAAATAAAGAAAAAAAAGAAAGAGAGAATAAAAGCAAACTACACGAGAATGTAGAGAGAGAAAGAGAGGAGTTGTAGAGGAAGGAAGGGTTGGTTAAAAAGTGAAGATGAAAAACTTAAGCAAGAGGAAGGAAGAGAAAAAAGAAGATGGGGGAATATTAAGAAACAGATAATCGTAAATTAAGAGACCAATGTAGAAGGAAAGAGAAATATTGGCGGAAGAGAGAAAGCACAGGAGGCATTGAAAGTGTGAAAGGAAGCGGAATATTTAAGAAGTGCGTAATTGTGAAAGAAAAGAGAGTTAAGAAAACACGTCCTAATTTACAAGTAGGTTCGAGAAAGTGAAACGCTACAAATGAGAGGAAAGCGTGTCTTTTTTTATTCTTTGGGAATCTAACTGTGAGGCGGTGTTCGGGTAGTAAAACCGGGTTTGAAGAGAATGAGAAAGACGGAGAAGCCGAAAGGGCAGATATTGCTAGAGTGGAGGGCCAGGATAAATAAAAAAAAAAGGAAATAAATAATTAGCAAGAGAAACAACTTCAAAAGTGATGATGGGTATAATTACAAAATATTACATACGTAACAGATATAAGAGCAACAGAAAATGACAAATGTAATTATTATAGACAGCCAATGTCATTGAAAAAAAGGTAAATTTTGATATGGAAATATATATCCTGATATATATCAGGACCTTGCTTGAGAGCTGTGACAATTGCTATATATGAATGTTAAACTCGTGTAAAAGAAAACGTGAACACTCATAAGAATTTTTTAAAAGCGGTTGGAAGCATTCGTATGAAGAGTGAGGTAAGAAAAAAGTGTGTATACGATTCAACTACAGCTGTGTTGAAGAGTATTAAAGATAGTATTGCAATTTATTGTCCACAGCCATGACCATCAGCTATCTATGATACTATGAAAAGAAACGTTAATAAATAGAAAAAGTATAGGAAAATCACAATCGAAAAACGGATTTGTTGAAAAAGTTAAGAAATTCCTTGTTCTGGTTCAAAATAATTTACTAATAATAATATTATAGGGAGTATCTTATTTATTCTTTTTCTAGTTGTAGTAGGATTCCGTTCTACTGAAGGGTAATTGTATACCGTTGCAGGTTAACGGAATTTGGCCTTGTGGAAGATAATGATTATAAAATCAAGAAAGGCAATTTGAGTATAAAATAACATTTATATATACATATTTCAATTAATGTTTTACAATTAAAGCAATGCTTGAAATAAAGGTCCAACGGAGGTTAGACTGTTCATGGAAAATATAATGCTGAAAAGATAAAAGGTTTAGGAATGTGATGAATGTTCATTTTGAAGTTACCACTTCTAAGGTCAGTAAGTCAGTAAGTTGGTTTGTGTGGAATGTCTTTGAAGAAGTCAATCCTGAGGTCAGTAAGTACTTTTGAGACAGGGAGAAGGAAAGAGGTCAGCATAGTAGCCGCTCGACTTAAGTCAAGGGGAGTCACTGGTAACTCTATCCTATCTGTCTTTCTGTCTTTCTGTCTGATGATGCTTTTTGTCTCCGATTTTTATATCTGCCTTTTGGATCAAAAGCTCGTTTTGAATTTCACGCTTCATTTGATTCCTCGCTTCCCATTGGCTGGTAAATAAAATTCGCGTAGGCTCGCGAAATGGAAACTTGATATTTGATTAATGTTTATTTTTCAACCGGAACATCTGCGCGAACTCTGATGCGCACGACGAGTTTTATTCATTTGCTTTTTTGTTGTGAAAGAGCCAGTCTCTCGCTTTTATTCGGTCGGTATCACCACAATATGAATACTTGCTAGAAAGGAGGACTCAAAAAGGAAGGCAATCATTAAGGCAACCCTGATTAAATGCAAAAGTAGCAATTATAAGTACAGGCTTATAATTTGATTACATTTGATGTGGAAATCCTTAACTTAAAAATCTGCAAAACTGAAGACTTTTACTTGACGAGTAGAAAAGAAACAGAAAAACAAAACTAGAGGAAAAAAGTTATTCATAAAAATTATTGCAAGAAATAAAAGCAAGGAAGAAGAATCTAAAAATCATATAGATATATTATAATCTAGCCTACTACTTATTTTCCAAACTTAGATATTGAAATGATCAAAATTGAAGAACATGCGGTCAAATTTATATCCAATGCAACAAGGAACTTGAAGATAGAGTTATTTGAAAGAGGAGAATCCCGAATCAAGTTTTTATGCAAAATGTGCAGACGACACTCAAAGAGGGGAAGGAATTCAATATTAGTAACCCAGAACAAATATACTATGTTGGTTTGTTTATCCAAAAAAAAAAAAAAAAGTCAGTAGCATCAAACATAAATATATGCAAGTAATTGACTGAGAATGAGTACGAACATAATGAACGAGAAGAAACGGTGATCCTTTGATAAATTTACAATGCAAATTAACGGTACATGCTGAAGTTGCCTTCGAGAATAGAAGAACAAAAAATTCCGTGGATTTTTAAAATGCAAATTATTACACAGTCCAGATCTAATCATCAGCAAAAGAAATATATTGTTGGAATGCCGCTGATAGAATACAAAAACATAAAGCTGATATAATTAAACTGATAGAATGTGAAAAGATAAATAAATACGTGAGCCTTAACAGAGAAGTGAAAATGTGATATAGAAAAGTGACTTCCCTTATCATTATCAAAACGTTTGGAACCGTCCCAAAGAGTTTTAAAAATAATTTTTCAGACTATTCAATATCTCAATTTAGAAATACTGACTTTTGGCACTTCATCGTTATTTTTTCCACTTCTATCGAAGACAAACAGTTGTTATGGTAACTTAATGAGCACAGCCACAGCGACCACAATTGTTTCTTGGCTTTTAGAAAATGCAAACGTATTCAGAATTAAATAAATAGATGATTGTTTTGAAAACTAGTTTTTAAACCTCGATTACGTTGTAGAGAATGAAGGAATTGAAATGTGTAGAACTCAAAAGTTAAATCACGAAAACAATTATAACAACTGGATTTTGTTTTTCATGGTCAACCATGAAGAGAGTTTTTTCATTATTTAGTATCAGTTTCAGCTTTTTGAAACTACTCTAGGAGAACATCGAAAAGAAAAGACCAAGAAAGCCAGCAATAAAGATAAAAAACAAAGGAAAAGAAAAAGAAAAGGAAAAAGGAAAAAGGAAAGGAAAGGAAAAGAAAAGAAAAAGAAAAACAAAGCAAAGTGTACAAACAAATCATAAGATTTTGATAGCTTATCTGCGTAAAATGTGTGATGAAATAACGTTGATGACAAAATAATCTTTATTTATTATTTTTTATTTTTACATTCTGGTAAATTGAAGCCGTAGGTAAAAAGCAGCATAGATTTGTTAGCATTTTAAACATTAATTGATTAATATTAAAAATGCATTTTATTTCCTTCATGTACGAGATGAGCTTCAGAAAATGTTCCTATTAAAATTAGTAATGGTTTCGTGCGATGAAGAATACATTTAAATACAGGTCGGGTATACCAGAATCAAGCAGGTACAAAAATTTAAATACCTGGGAAGCGTTATAACAGAAGACGGAAAGTGCGACACAGAGATCCGAAGGCGAATTGGCATGGCGAAGGAAGCATTCCAGAAGTTGAGTAAAGTATTAAGAAACAGGACAATTTCGCTAGAAACAAGGAAAAGAGTACTGGATTGCTACGTGCTGTCCGTCCTTCAATATGGCAGTGAATACTGGACAATACCATCAAAGCTGAAGGAAAAACTTGAAGCAACTGAAATGTGGTTCTATAGAAGGATACTGCGAATATCATGAATCGAGCATGTGAGCAATGACGAGGTCTTGGAAATGATGTAAACCAAAAGGAAATTAATACTGAGCATCAGGAAGAGACAGCTGAAGTTCCTGGGACACGCAGTGAGGAAGGAGGGCTTGGAGAATCTGATACTAACAGGCCAGATAGAGGGAAAAAGAGATAGGGGAAAGCAACGGATAACATATTTGAAGGACCTAATCAGGTGGATGACGGAACGAGGGTTGCATGGTGTAACAGGAGAAGGCGTGCTCGGCGCCACCAGGGATAGGGAAACGTGGAAAGTCATGATCGTCTACGTCCTGAAGGGACACGGCACATAAAAGAAGAAGTATGATTTGATGGAGAGATTTTGAACTTTCTGTTGGAGTGACATGTACTAGCATATTTTGAAGAAATCATAGAGCTGATAAAATCAATACGCAATAATGTGGAAAATATCGATAACTAATAATGTACTAGTTTGCCCACGCAGACGCGAGATAATGTTAATAGATTTATTTATCAATCGGCATTTATTATTCTAAATCCTTCCTTAAGTATTCCATTAATTCAGTAACTTAAGAAGTGAGTAAGCCAACTACAAGTGAATACTGAAAAAGTTCTCGGTTAGATCCACTTCCCCAAATCTAATTAAGCACCAGACATCTTATCAAAATAGTTTTGAAGATATTTCTTATATTGAATACACATATTTTAAACAGGTGTATACTTTAAAAACAAGCAAAAGATTTTAGAAAATAAATAAAGTTTTGCTTTTTTTATAAAAATAAACAGAAAGCATTTCTATACTTTCTCATTATCACACCAATTTTGATTGGTTCAAATATCCATAATGAAATTTAAACAGTAAATGCTGCAAACACAAAGAAAGAACAACATGTAACATTGTTATCTCACAAAAAACAAAAACAAAAAAAAAACTATAGAAGCCAATCCAAAAACAAAAAACAAAAAACAAACAAAACAAAAAAAACAAAACAAAAAAAACAAAAAACAAATCGTTCCAAAAGATGACTTCAGCGTTATCAATTAAAATTTTTAATTAAAAGACGATCAGCAAATATTTTTGTATTTAAATAAATAAATAAATAAATAGAAATAAAAAACTCGATTTTGAAGCAATTTTATTTGATCTTCTTTACATTTTAGGGCGAAAATTACTTTAGCACTTTCTCTTCTTGTTAAAAGAGTTTATCTTTTCTGTCTCATATTGTCATTGTATTTTAATAAAATGATTATTAATTTCAGATCAATTTCTTCTTCTTTTCAATCATGTCTCTCCACAATTTCCTGTCCTTTGTAACATTTAGCAAATTTTTTTTTTGTTATCTCTTTTCTAATCCATGTTCTGCCTACCATTTATACAACTCGTTAGGTTTCTGTACGTCAGTCAGTTAACTGCCATATGTGATACACGCTTGGACGATCATGTCTCGAAAGATTTTCCTCCGTAGTAGGTTGCCATTACTTTTCGCGGTAGACTGGTTACTAACCAAGGCTATAGAACCTAACCTGTCCTGTTATTTAACCCATAACTGGAGGAAGAACATATATAGGGTATTTGTGCGTAAGTGAATGCAACGAAAACAACTGAAATTCGAACTCAACTCTCCGATTACTCGTTCCGAGTTGATATCCATTGCACCACAACGCACATCCGCACGAACCTATTTTAAAAAAATCACATCTATTTGCACAATATATACAAAATTCAAATAAATATAACTCGACTAGTAATACAAAAGAGTTAAATCCCTTTGATCGGGCAACCTAAATAAATTTACTGCTTTGAGTTAAAAGCTTTATAGTTTTATTTTTTTTAATTTTATGTACATGTTAAGCAAGCTAGAAATATTGGTAGAATATTAAAAAATGTAAAAGTTATCTTTTCTTTCACCAAAATTTTTTCCCTTTTTTTTTCACTATGAACTTATTCTCATCTCTATCTTTTTTCACACTTTCTCTCGTCTGTATCTTCCTCTTTTCCTTTTTCTGTTACCCTCTTTCTACGATTGTCTTTTGTTTTCCTCATTCACTCACCTCGTATAAACTCGGTAGGAAAAGAGCAGGGTGAAAAACCAGTACTTCTGCTGTACGTCCCACATTTTGCCATTTCACGTAGGTATTTCAACAAAATTTTCAAGAACCGGCACAGCAGGAAACAGACAAATAAATAAATAAATTAAGAAAGAAAAAAAAGAAAGAAAGAAAGAGAGATATAGAGGGAGGGGGAGATTCTTGTAACATCATACTTAATGCAATGTTAATAAGAACAGTTAACTCACTCTTTAAACAGCTATTGATTTTTTTGTCTAAAAATGACATATTCTGCTTGTGAATCTAGAGATCAGATACTTGAAAATTGTTTTTAATGAAATTATACACGTTTTGTAGAATTTTGATATGAAATCGACAGATTTCTTTTCTTGAATATTCACTTAAGGACATATTCAAACAAAAATATACTTTGTTCGTCGAACAAAGGAACTAACTACATCTCATTTCTGATAATTACAAATAAAAAAAAAAGAATATTTTGCCCTTCAAAAGTGAATACTACTTAAAGTTACGTTAAAAAGAATAAAATAACTAAAAGTATTCTCTAACATTTGAAAAGACTTTTCCATCACTCATGAACACCATTAATATAGCGATAAGAAAGACTGTGTAGTGATTCATACTGAATGATACTTGTCGTCATGTTCTACTAGGTGCTTAAGTCAACTCATCTATTGATGTCTGGACTTTGATCTTGCGATTAGTTTGATATATAGGATAATAACGATTGCCTTTTGTGCTTATCATTATCATAATATTTATTTCTCATCTACCGTAACAATCCGTTAATGAAAACCGAGAATTAGTAGATTCTTAGAAAAGGGAGGCTTTGCAGATTGTTAAAAGCGATGTGCTTGATTTCTTCCTTAGATATATTTCCAGCTGGCTTGAGATATGGCCAAGCATTGCGCCTTAAAAAAAGAAAAAAAATCTGCTTCATCAGATCAAAGATAATTGCCGAAATTGGTTATCAGAAAGATCACAATCATTATTTCTAAACTTGTTAAACTATCGCTGGCATACACACCGTCACTGTAAACATGTTTTATTGCATTTATGTAGCATGAATGATGAAGATAGCACTCATTAAAGTCGTTGTCACTCACAGGTTTAAACGTTATCATAAATTATGTAAATGACGCACAACCAAATAGAACAGATCTTATATTCTAAAATCCATTGTTTATTTATTTAACCCTGATTTTGCTGTTGTTGGCTGATTTCAAATCTAAATCGTTTATACGTGATATTATACCACGTGAACAACCGCATATGCAATTTCTTGATCTGTTATCGTCTGCATTAAGAAGCTTCCCACTCCAAAACAGAAATCTTTTGTCGATCATTTGGTCAGAAGTTTGAAGGTCTGTCAGACGGAAAACTTTTCAGTACACTTTCTTGTATATATATATATATATAAAAAATATAAAAAAAAATAAACAGACACTCATGCGATCTCTAGTCGCACGCGTCACGTCATAGCTTTTAAATAACGATCCTTTTAAAAAACACAAAATAAATTGTTACAGTCAAAATATGAGGATAAAATATCAACATCGGAAATATAACATCCTTGAAAATAGCCAGTAAAGTAACTGAAAAAGTATGGAAAATAAAAATAAATTATGAAACATTTTACATTCCTTATATCCAGCGAAAAGGAAACATATAAGAATACTGGGAATATTAAATAAAAAAATTAATAAAATTAAAAACTTCCTTGTCGGTCGCTTTTAACGAAACATGTTTAAAAGAAAGGTTGCCGTCCAAATATAAATTATGTATTAGTGAGTGTATATGTGTGTGTATGTGTGTGTGTGTGTTTTATATACTGAAACACATATGTACACACACTTATGCTATATGAATGTAATTGTTGATCGATACAAACGGTGATCGTAGCCTTATCGTATGCGTGCATGCGTACGTGTTTTCAAAGAAGAAACAACCAAACAGTTATCACTATCCCAATTCAGGAAGCAGAACGCTAGGCCCTAAATATTCTTCTGCCCAGCAATCTTTCACACCTGAAGGAGTTTCTAGACTTAATGTCTTCAACTAAAGAGATGCTGTGGGCTCAAATGTCATTTGAGGGTAGTGCTTGTGATGTAGAATCTTTCGCATAATTAAAACGAATTTAACGAGTTATCGACAAAGGCAGTACCAAACAAATTGCACGGCCAAATCTGAAAGTGTTGATAGAAATGTTTACAAGGTTTTGCAAAGCGCTAAGGAGGAAGAGAAATCAATCAGATTTTTCAGCAATGAAAAACTTAAAAGATGTCGTGAAGTTAAGATACACAGGTACACTGACAGCAACTCAAAGCACAACTGGAAGTTTTCGTTGGGGAGAAAGAGAAATGTATCTTTTGTTCTCCACTACCAGAGAATGGTGATTTCGGTGGAGGGTGAGGGGAGAATGTGTGCGTATCAGTAGTGTGTAATATTTTCTGGTTGAGAAATGAAAAAATCAAACACAAACTTTACACGCACCAATTTTTTTCAAACAGTTATACAGAGACTAGTTGGTAGGGCTGTCGTTTTCCATTACAATATATTGTTTTTTCTATAACCTTTCCCAAAACATTGTCACTCTTATCACCAATATTAATTCTGAAGGTTGTAGTGATCATACCAAAAATTAGTGAAAGAGGAAGTAGCACATCTCTGTTTTATAACAGATTGATATCGATATGAATATAGTTGAGCTATCGATTCACATATGAATGCTTTAAAAATGCAGAGTGTAAAAAAAGAAGAAACATAGTTGTTAATTCTACTGAAATCGTTTTAGGATAAAGAGCAGATTATATAAATTAGAATCTCTACAGTAGTGTTTGCGTATAACTTTTTGTATTAGTCAAGAGATTGGATGCAAATATGCGGTTAATTACAGGACATGTATTTTGAAGCGGAAAAAGCACCACCGGAAACTGAAAAATAACCTGCTAGGTTGCTACTTCCGTCTTACGACTGAGCAGAATTTCACGTCCATGTGACTTCCTATTACTTCCGCGTGTAGTAGGCGTGACTTTGCATGTGTTTTTGATGCAAGAAGGCCTTAATTGCTTGACACAAAATTCTCCCCTCAACCAGTAGGAAAAATTACTTTACTAGTTTTGAAAATTTATCTGGCATTTGCTTAGTTTTTGGTCATTGTTACGACTGACATTCATTATGTGAATTTCACATCAGAAAGGCTTAGATACATTTTGAACGTAACCCTTATTTCAATCTCAGCTGATCATTTAATATATAATCTGTAAAGATTTTGTAATTCAACTCAGATTGCCAATCTTGACGTCTACATCTGGACAGTAATTTACTGTTTATTGTTGTGTTGCATTGTATAAGTGCTGATATTCATTGTCGATTCTATTTGATCGTCTTTTTTATCATTATTAAGTGGAAATTGTTTGGGGCCAGATTTAGGTAAGATGAGTCTGAAGAAACTCTCTGACGTTAAGTAACGATGAAGTAGTAAGGATGGTGACAATCAAGGCCTCAAATCTTCATAGACAAGGGCCTTACTTTGTCTAGAGTTGGCACTGAAGCTATGAAAACACATTCTTTAATCTTGTTTATTTTTATTATTATCATTATTGTAGTAATTTTAGTGGCCTTCTTTCTTTTTCGCATTTTTCTTAGAAGGATATTTGAATGAGCCAATCAGATTATAAATGGCAGGCACGCATTCATTCTGTAATTTCTGGTTACTTCATAATAAGCTGATATACAGAAAGTTCATAATTGTTATTGTTGCTTTTGTTGTCATTCAGTTTATTCATATTTATCCATAATGTGCATGCGAGATTTGATTAGATTTTTACATGAAATCGCGACTAGGACTCTGCCGGAATGAAACATCTTAATTCTTAATATCGAAGCACAACAAATTAGAATTTCCACACGAATTAGGAAAAACTAGAGGTAGCAGAAATGTGGTTTTACAGAAGGATGCTGAAAATTCCATAGATGGAGCAAATCTAAAGAAGAAAGTCTTAAAGAAAATGGCAACAAAAAGAAATCTTATACACACAATCAGGAAGTTACAGCTGAAATTTTTGAACTCATATTGAATAAGGAGAACTTGGAAAACGTAACCCTCACGGGGCATATTGAGGGCAAGAGAGATATGTGAAGGCAGCAAGGCACTTACCAGTGAAGCTTGTGTGAATGGATTTATTCAATCTTTACAGTGACAATATCCTAAGGGAACTGGAAACCATACCAGGATTTATTACTGGTATGCTTAATCATAATATAAGACACACAGATAACACTGTCTTGATGGCTAACTCAGAAAGAACAATACAGGACCTCCTGGAGAGTGTTTCTGAAGAAAGAGAAAAAGGGGACTGTCAAATGGAATCAAATAGAAAGTATATTCATCAGAAACAGTAAAAACCCAAGATGCGAATTACAAATTGGAGATTTCAACATCAATCAGGTGTAGAAGTTTAAATATATGAGAAGTGTTTTAACAGAAAAGAAAAACGGGACACCGAAATCTGAACACGTATTGAGCCAGCGAAAGAAACACTCCAAAAGCTAAACACAATGCTGAGAACCATAAAAAAAAGAAGAGTGCTGCTATCCGTTCTGTTATATGGCAGTGATTGCAGGACAATCTCCCCATGGACGAGGAGAAAACTAGAGTCGGTAGTAATGTGAATCTACAGAAGAATATTGAAAATTCCATGGACGGAGCGAGTAAGCAATATGGATGTGTTAAAGAAAATGTCAGCTGAAAAAAACACTTCCACTCACAACCAGGAAAAGACAGCTGAATTTCTTTGGACACATAATGAGGAAAGAGGGCTTGGATAAACTCCACGAGCATATTGAGGGCATGAAAGATAAGCAAAAGAAAGCAAACCACTTGTCTGACAAGCTTGAATGAATGGATTGTAGGCGGGTGTGCGGGATGGTCTTAGGAAAGGGAGAAACACTGCTGAACGCTACACGAGATAGAAAGTTGTACTGAAGGGACGAGACACAAAGAAGCTCCCTTAAGTAATATTAGATTAAAAAAACAAAAGAAGATGTGTCATGCTTTATTTTGAAAAGAATAAGAGAAGAGGTGATTTCCCAATTATAACTATCACGGTTAACAATGAAGGTCTTTCGCTTCAGCACGCAATTTTCCCCCAGCAAAATGTCTAGTCAGAATAAATTTATCTCAGTCAAATAACAACGAAACATTCTGTTTGTGCAGTTGTTCTCGTGTACAGTGAAAACTAATTGAAACAATGAAGAAAAAATAAAAAACGAGACCACATAAAACAAGTCTTTACTAGTTCGAGAATGAAGTTTTGAAGCATTTCTTTTTCTTGCAAGCGTTGGATAAATAGTTTTTGTAAACCTTCGCAGAATCTATCCAGCATCTTTCCAAAGGTCTGTTACTATGCCATCTCTGGCGTTGTCTGCGTTTCATATTCTGAAGAGCAAACCTTATTTCACCTATTGTCACCCCAGCAAACTGAATTGAGATTCCTGGGGGTGACTGTTGATTGTATTTTTATTTTGAAATAATAGAGGCTTGCACATTACTTTTGGTTATTCTTAACATGTCTATACATTTGGCAACTTCTTTTTTTGTCTGTCTTTCAATGCAAGCAGTTGCTGTTTATCTATGTGGGTTGCAGGTCGAGCATTTTTAAAACTCTTTCCTTTTTTATTAGCTTCTTCTGCTCTTTCCATGTTCATCTTCCTTTTTTGTGCCACGTTTTTTTTAATTGTTGATTACTTTTTTAATTCTGAATTTTCAGTTTTATCTCTCTTAGTATTTAGTTTTGGCGTTGATTTGATTATCACTATTTCCGTTTGTTTTACTTGTTATTTTTGTTTTTTACCTAACTATAGTTGACAGTTTTCTATTAATATTTTCGTCGTTATTTTCGTCATCCTACAAAACCGGCAATTATTCAAATCAGCCTCAGAATGTTCTAAATGGAAATAATAATGAGAATCAGTCGTAATATTCTAAAGATGATAAATATCAAAATAGTTGTGAAATGCATTATACTTTGTTGAATTTTAATAACGAACCTGTTTTTCGATGTTATTTCTATCATTTATCTATGTGTGTGTGTGTGTGTGCGTGTGTGCGTGTGTGTGTGAATATATTTGACAACATACTCTCTTTCTAAGAGGATTTCTTCATACGCTTTTTTTTGTGATATCTTCGAATAGCATAATTTCGTTTTATGTAATAAAACGCACAAACAGACGCGCGCGTGCGCGCATACACACACACACACACACACGCATAAACTGCAAAATAGGTGTAAAGATGGACCAACGAACATCCAGTGAACGCAGGTAAAATAGAAAAAGTGAAAAGCTGAGTCATGTTTGGCTCATTTAATTCAACAATTTAGGCGGGCATAGTTAATCCTAATAAGTGATACATTCCTGAGCCAGGCTATCAGATAAGCTATGGCCCTCAGGGATCTGGCTGTAAACAGGAAATAGTTGTACGGTGCCGAATAAGAGGCATAAGAAAGAAAGAAACAAAATCAAGAATAAAAAGCAAAAATACACGAAACAAGGCAAAACGAAAACAGGACAACATTCTGTGCGAACATTTTACTGTTTAAATAATTAATCTAAGTTGATATATATATATATATAAGTGTGTGTGTGTGTGTGTGTGTGTGTGTGCGTGTGTGTGTGCGTGCGTGCGTTGGGGGCTGAACTGAACTTCCACCATATATGTGGGGCTTTGTTTTTGTTCACATGTAAATCTACTACTAGATGAAATACAGAAAGAATGCTTGTCTAGGGCAACAAATAGGTAAGGGTACCAAAAGTTCTTGGCCCAAAATATAGACTATCCCCGACACAAAACAAAGACAAAATTGTAAAGTGCAAGTGGAAATTTTAAGTACCATCTCATAAAAAAAGGGAAGGCAAAAATACAAAGATTTTTTTCATAGTAAAAGTATAAATGTACTCTAAACTGTTGCTGGATATAAAAGAAATTGTCTATTACTAATATTCGTTAGATCGTAGAATGACGCAGCACACATCGGAAATAAAGAATAAGCCTCGGATAAAATTTGAACTCATACTCATTTTTTAGGCAATTGTCTTGATGATTAGGCCAGAAAGACCACTTGTTACATGATCACAATTTAATCAAATAATTTCCATTCTTTATTTTCGCTGAATGCTGGAGGTTACATACGCTAAAAGTATCAAAAATAGTACGTGTGGGTCCATGGCATAAAAAAGACGGCAAAATATTATATCGATACGCCGTCTAAAATGGCGGCCACATATATATTGATGTACCTATTATTGAGTATACATTAAAACAAAAAACAAAAAAAAAATAATAATCCAAACCACTGAGAAACCCGGAAATATTTTATTAGTTTATTATTATAAGAGAGAGGATATATATATACAGAGCCGTAGCTGATGCTAAAAAAACACCGAGCACAGAGAAAATTGCCCGGATTTGTTAGTTGACAATGTGATGACGTCATAAATGTCATCCGTTTCCAGAAACTATGATTTTTGCGGATTTTTTCGGCTATTCCAATGGAAATTAGGCACAGAACGTGAACGAAAGCAGGAAATCGGGTTCGGACTTTCTGAGTATAACCAGTCTTTTCTCCCAAAATTAATAAATAAACAAACAGATTTTTACTGCTTTTATTTGGATGTTTTCTTGGTTTTTCTTTCTTTCTTTCTTTCTTTCTTTCTTTCTTTCTTTCTTTCTTCGTGAATTGTTTAGTTTGATTTCTGACGAAAACATTTTTCCTTGCCCGGATTTTCACTATGATTGCACGGATCAGCCCGGACAAGTGCCTGGTGTGCCCGGTAGTCAGATACGGCCATGTATATATATATATATATATATATATATATATATATATATTAGAGAGCATAAAGATCACAACGATGTTAAGGAAGCCAAACTCTATTACTGTTTATGAAAACCTTTGCTGCGAATTCACTTATTTTTTATTTTTATTTTATTTGTTTTTTTTTTGCAATAATTATGTCGTCGAGTAGTGAAGAGTATATATATAGCGAGCATAAAGATCAGAAGGATGTCAAGAAAAAGTCTAAATATGAAATAACTTTTTATTTTAAAGTTTCATAGAACATTTTATCAAGGAAAAAAGGATATAAAGGTAAATTATATAATTCCAAAATATAAAGCTCAATAAACTTATTCTGATAAAGTTATAAGAATAATTATATAACATTCGAAAAATATACACGATCAAAAACATCAGAACGATTAACAAAGTCATACTATTATAATGGATACATAAAATTTAATAATTATTTTGCATCATTGAAAATCTTTTAGGGTGAGTATATAAAATCGGGTATTTTACTAAATTACACTGGCTCTTTACTGGCTCTTGCATTGTAAACATGGCGAAAAAATATGTGACGTTATTGGAACTTGGAAAACTGTCAAGTCACGTAATGAAGATAAACTCTCGATTGGGGATATTTCAAAGAGTGTGGGGAAATCTAAAAGTGTTATTCATAGTATTTTAAGAAAACTTGAGGAAACTGAGTCATGTGAAGCCAAGAAACCACCTGGCAGGCCTATAAAAATTACTGCAAAGAAAAGATAGATGAATTGGTAAAAAATCAAAAAGGATCGATTTGCGACAGTAACTGCTATCTTTAAAAGAGCCAATGCTAACCTTGGCATTAAAATATTAAGGCAAACTATTTCCCGAAGACATAATGAAATAAATCTGAACAGTCGAGTAGCCTCTACGAAGACTTACAAATGTAAGGCTTCGTAGAGGCTACTCGACTGTTCAGATTTATTTAAAAAAAAACAAAAAAAACAACAAAAAACAAAACAAAAACAAAAACAAAAACAAATCAAATTAGCCGAATTAAATTTGCCACTGAACACGTCATATGGACAGAAGAACAGTGGGATTGTGTTCATTTTAGCGATGAGTCAAAGTTTAACCTGTTTGGTTGTGACAGGAGAAGGTTCGTTCGACGCAGTCCTAAAGAGCGTTAAATTTGGAAGATGAAGTGTGATAGTGTTTGGCATGATTTCAATAATGGTACGGGAACTCTTCTTGAGCTACACGGTAAAATTAACGCAACTGTATACAAAGAGATATTGAAGAAACATGTGCCTAATTTGAGAACTGCAATTAATCAACCAGCTGTATTTATACAAGATAACACGCCATGTCACACAGCGAACTCTTCTAAGACATATCTTTCTGAAGATAGTATTTTTATGGAATGGCATGTTCAAAGGCCAGGCATGAATCCTATTGAGAATGTTTGGAAGTTACTAAATGAAAGAATCCAACAAACGTCGAAAACTATAAACTAATTAGAAAGGAGAATGGGAGAAAATACCCGTTAATAAATCGAAGACATTAATTGGCTCATGTAGCAAAAGATGTCAAGCTTTTATTGAAAGTAAAGGTTTACACATCAAGTACTAACGAATTATGAATGCTATTTTTATTTGGATATGATGTATCCATTATAATAGTATGACTTTGTTAATCGTTCTGATGTTTTTGATCATGCATATTTTTCGAAGGTTATATAATTATTCTTATAACTTTATCAAAATAAGTTTATTGAGCTTTATATTTTGGAATTATATAATTTACCTTTATATCCTTTTTTCCATGATAAAATGTTCTACGAAGCTTTAAAATAAAAAGTTATTTCATATTTAGACTTTTTCTTAACCTCCTTCAGATCTTTATGCTTGCTATATGTATACTATATATTTAATCATATCACCCCGAGCAAGGCGGTAACGCCACTGACGTGCAGGGGGCTACGTAAGAATGAAAAGATTGGAAAAGAGAAAGCCAGGAAAAAGGTATGAGCCTCTTCACCTATTCAATAGACATGGGTGGAGTGTGAACCGGGCGATACTTTAGTCTATCTACTCCAATTGAAAAAAAAAAAAAAAAGAAAAGAGTGAAAAGATTGGAAAAGAGAAAGCCGGAAACCACATCCTAAACAGGGAACAAGGGATGAGCCTCTTCACCTGTTCAATAGACGTGGGTGGAGTGTGAACCGGGCGATAGTTTATTCTATCTACTCCAAATGGAAAAAAATAGGGTGGTGAACTGCTAAGTTTTAACTTAAGTCCGACAACCAGAGAAATCTTTGCCAATTTAAAAAACAAAACAAAACGTTCAATTAAGCATGAGAAGTTTAAAATTAAGCAAGAGAAAAAAAAATGACTTACTTTTGAGAATATTTTAAAGAAAGTTTCAAACCATACCAGACACGTTACTGCCAGTAAGCTAAAAAATAATTTTTTAACTTTTTGGTCAGTCCACGTGATACAGAGTGAGGGTCGGTTGTCAACTGTAGCCAGTATCTGTACATCAAAGGGGTCGAAGAACTAGAATCAACAGCCCATTAAAAACAAAGACAGATAATCTAAAGGCTGGTACGGAAAGCGAGAAACAAGTAATCCGGCAACCAGAGAAATCTTTGCAAATTAAACAAACAAACAAACAAACAAACAAACAAACAAACAAACAAACAAACGTTTAATTGGGCATGGAGAGTTTTAAAATTAGGCAAAAAAAAAAAAAGAAAAAAGCGGACGAGAGTAGGTACAATCTATTCTAATTAAAAAAAGGCAAATTAAAAAATTTACTAAGTTTTAACTGAGGGAATTGACCGATAGTCAAAGAAAGCTACACTTAATTTCATGGAACAGCATTGCTAAAAAAAATAAAAAAAATAAATAACACCTCTAACAATTTATATTGAAATCAAACTTAAGAGCAAAAATACTTTACAATAGTAACTTGCAAAATACTAGCAATGACAAAAAAAAAAAAAAAAAAAAATTAAAAACTGAAACATTTAAAAAATAAAAACAAAAATAAGTAAATAAATAAAAGGACAGGCAAAAGACATTCAAGCCAACTTACAAGCAGATAAAAAAAAAATGAAGTCTAGATACTATAGAGCATTAATACATTAATACAGGCTAAGCATGCATCTTCCAAAGAAACTGATAGCAAAATGTTGACAAAATGCAAGAAGATAACTTATCACAGAGAAATAGTGATTGAGGAGGGCAAAGGTTGAAATACAATATATATATAAAAGAGATACTGGTTAGACCAGTAAATGGCTATTTTAAAAAATGAGCCTTCAAAAGAACTGAATATGCAGAGCTAACAATATATTAAATATCAAAATTTTCACCACTTACTTGCTACTAAGCTTTCAAACTATATTAATACTAGCAACATAGCCCAGCGTTGCTCGGGTGTAATGAAAGCTTTAAAACTAATCCATGGTCCTGGAGCTCAGACTCTTTGGACGTTGGCACGAAAGACTAAAAAGTAATAGTTGTTTCCAGTTAAAGCGAAACCGTAAGACTGAAAGAAAAATGAATGGATGTAAGTCAAATTTTGATTTCCTAGTATCGATATCAAATAAGTTTTTTTCGTCGTAAACTGAATTTTGAAGGCTAAATTAGTCCACTGATTAAATGGTATCATGGCTTAGACTAAGAACTACAATTATACCTACATAGAGCCAAACCCGAAGCTAAAATAAAAGGGCTGAAAAACTGATTTTGATCAAACCCAGTAGAATATCGGGGTATCGATTTCCAATATCGGAGTCAAATAAGTCATCCAAGGATAGAACTGCAACCTTGAAACTTCTGAATATCGTTTCTTATGTCTTTTTCTCTGAGTGTTTCAAATTTGATTAAAATCGGACAGCTCCTTCTATAACCTGATTTTTTCGATTATCGATTTTCGATATTTATCGGGGGTACCGCGACACATAACCTAGCTAAGAACACTCGCAGACGCTTATAGTACAACTGTGTAAATTTTCAAGAAAATTGGTTCAGCCGTTTCGGAGTCTATAGGTAACGGACACACACACACACACACACACACACACACACACACACACACACACACACAAAGTTCCATTTATAAATAAGTTTAGGTAGATCATCAACATTTCTTGTCATTTTTTTAAACACACGACGACCAGAATTCCCACCAAAAGGGGAAGGGACAAGCAAGAATGAGGATAATCAAATGAGAAATGGAGGAAGACACATATACCCTCTACCGGGTTTGTACAGGCTTAAGATCTACTTTTTTCGTATCTGCATCCCGCCATTACCTCAGAGCTCTCATTCAATAAATTCTCCTGGTCTATAGATGTTACTGTAACTAGGTTCTTTATCTCGTACAATCTGCAAACTTTATCTCCAATGCTATTGGCCAAACTTTCTTCAATATACCCCATTTCACATTAGGGATTCTGTTGTTTTTTCTTTAACTCCCACACGTGGATGGATACTCTTCCACTACTCGACGACATAATTATTGAAAAAAAAAAACAACAAAAAAACAAACAAATAAAATAAAAATAAAAAACAATAATAAGTGAATTTGCAGCAAGGGTTTTCATAAATAGTAGTAAAGAAAATAAACTGAGCCAATGCTTCCTTGTTATTGTTTGTCTAATGAACTGAGCCGACGCTGCCTCGCTATTGGTTCTCTCTCCATTCGTCGTCTACATACAAGTCTGTTTCGCTGCATCACAACTCATCGGTGTGGCGAGATATCCACTTGCTTCTGGCTGGGATCGAAACTCGACCGATTTGGTGTTAGTCGGAGTCACTAACCCCTAAGCCATAGGCACATGGAAACAGAGAACGGAAATTTTATCGTGTTGTATATAAACTGGTATACACACGCCAGTCACCGAACTCAATTCATTGCTGAATATATATATATATATATGTATATATATATGTATATATACAAATAGAAATAAATATACAACGGTCTTTATTATAACAGAGAGGATTATTTGAATGTTTTTGAGCAGTATTTCTTTCATCTTATTTTTGTTGTTTTTATCGCAACTTCTCGACATAGAAATAAGATGAAATAAATACTCATCAAAGGTTAATATTGCAGTTTGCTCTGAAGTTAGTAAAGCACACATGCCAAAAAGTAACCCCTTCTTTCGCCTGAACAACAGCAGTTAAACGACGGATTCTACGTTCAAGTTGTTAGAGTCATTGCATGGGTATATCTATTCCAAGGCTATTTATATCTATGTTTTTGGGGTGGGTTTGAAGATGTCCGTAACATGCCCATGGTTTCATTAAGATTTGTGTTTGTAACATTAGTAAACACCGACTCTAGTTTTTATGGGGATTTTAAAACAGAAAGACCTTTTCACGTACTTTGTTATTAGAGATTATATTCTTCATTGCTATTAAATCGATTCTATTTTCTTTTAACAATTCAATGTTGATATTTGATATTTCCTTCCTTTTTTATCTCTCTTTTTAGTTTGACGTGATTGATGCTTCCCATCAGTCGACTTTTACAGAATATCATAATAACACGTGCATTCTATCTCTATTCTACACATACGGCAAATCATACACATCCCCTCAATTACGCATAAACGCACAATTTATGCAGAAACGTATGCACATAAATTACATATCCACTGATATAATGAGATATGGCTATATATATATATATATATATATATATATATATATATTGTAATTATGTTATTACAATGGTTTATAAAACCATAATATCACTACAAAAATTTTCATGTTTCGGAACAGTACAGTTCTTTTTCAGGTGATATGTTAAAATAAATGGTGAAAATGATTTATTTTTATAATATAGGATGAATTCATGGTTACGGGAGTAGAATGCATAGTTTAGAGTCTCATAGATTAAAAACAAATTAAGTATTGTGTGGGCCATTTGTTTTGGTAAAATAATTTAAAAGTTATATTGGAACATAAGCGATCAATGAAACATTGCAATTAATTAAATTTTAAAGAATTTTTTAAGTTGGAATTTGAACTGAATAATTTTTGTATATCAAGGTATATTGTAGTTAAAAAAAACAACTAGTATTTTGTAGGCCATTAATTTAAATAAAATAAATTTCAATTTTAAGTTATATTGGAGCAGAAGTTATAAATGAAACATTATGATTGATTAAATTTTAATGAAAAATATTTTCGATGTTTACATAAAACAGTCAATTCATCTCTATGGTTCAATAGTTCCCTATTTTTAGGGGACCCTAAAATCTGCAGCTTTTCACTCAGGTACAAAGGGTAGATGTTGTTTTTTCCAGAATTTTCCATTTTACTTTGAGGGTTTTTGTTTGCATGCTTTAACTTCGAAAGGGATGTTTGGGTTCGGTACGTGTTGTTTTTAAAAGAAGTTAAGTTCATATACCAACGTTGTTTAAAACTGTTCTTAGTAGATCCAATGTAAACTTTTTTTTAAAATATTGGTTTTCATTTGATGTTATATTACATTGGTACACAATAGAATTTGTTAGACATCTATTTTCTAGTGGGCAATTGTTAAGATTTCGTCAATTACATAAGTTTGTATTATTGTTGTTTTTATTATTTTGATAATTATTGTTACCTTGGTTTACGTTCTGATTTAAGATATTTTATTATGATTTGTAGTGATTTTTTCAAGATTATTTGTACTTATACTATAACTTAATTTAAGGGTATTTTTATTAAAAATTCTACTTAGAGGTTTTTTTTAATAAGAAAATGTTTCTTAATTAAATTGAAGAACTTGGTGTTGACCATTTGGTTGAAAAGGGGTTTATACCAAATGATTTTTCTATTTTTATTTTCCTGTTATAGTTATATGTTTTTTATGTATTTGATATCCTAGTTTTTGCAGCCACTATTTTTAGGGTATTATTATAAAAACCTTTATATTTATAAAGTATTTCTTCACTGGAAGAGTTTTTACTAAGTATACATTCTATGGAGGAGGGTATATAAGGAGTGATTAGACTTTGGATGGATGTATAATGGATATTCATTAGGTTTTATGTATGGTTGATAAGTAGCATTTACTAAGTCTAGTGTTTCTTCAAGGAAGTTTAATACTTTTAAATTAATGTTGATTATTACTTTTATATTTAAACTTTTGAATTCTCTGTAGATGAGTTTTATTATTTCATCTGTTTTATTTTATCGATTTCTTGTAATATATATATATATATATATATATATATATATATATATATATATATGTGTGTGTGTGTGTGTGTGTGTGTGTGTGTGTGTGTGTGTATGTGTGTGTGTGTGTGTGGAATATTCTAGATCTTCTGTATATTCTGTACATACCAGCGCACATAGATTTTACGCGATTGACAAGAGTGCCTAAACTATTTGAAACGTCATATTTTGACAGGAAAAATATGCTATTTAAAAAAATATCATTTTTAAAAATCAAAATATAATGTTACGAATATTGCAACTGCTGTATTTTTACAATTTTCAACTGACGCAAGGTGCCGTAAATTTTTATTACAAGTAAGGAGTAATCAATAATTTTATTACAAGCAAATATAATCAATCAATTTTATTACAAGTAAGTAGTAATAAATATTTTTTATCAAAAGTAAGTAATATTGCAATAAGTAATATTACAAGTAGTAATAATAGGTACCTTAAAACCTGCACCAGATCCAATTTTTAGAAAAAGACTCCTTATAGTAGAATGACAAGGAAAGATCTGTGACCAAATTGTGAAATCAGTTGAAAGAGTACGAAATTAGGCTTTTTCAGTTAGTGTTCCTGAACAATTCACGTTTTTTTAACATTCTTATCTCTGGTTTCGTCGCCAGGTTTGTTGCTATCGCCATATTATGTAATTACTGCTTCAGCTGCATTGCGTCTCAAAGTAAAAATATAAAAAAACAATGGCGCTTGCTTCACAAGAATGAAAACAAAATTTGTAATGAATGGAGAATCTGATTTACAACAACAATTTTTTGAGTATAATGTGCTTGTATTCATTTTGATAGCTCCAAATCATGAGTAGTCGTGAATGCAACATTTTTGTGGTACATTATATATATATATATATATATATATATATATATATATATATTAAAAACATCAATAAGGAGGCTAAATTTATTACAGATACAATTATTATAGACAAATTAAATTTAAGCTAAAAAATACAAATCTTAACTGGCAAACAAGCTTTCCTTACAATTAAAGACCATAAGGAAGACTTTACCAACAACCCATCATACTGACTTATAAATCCAACAAAAACAGAAGACTTGCTAAGAACAGCCACTCAAGCAAACCAGTGGAAGGACGCAAGTGGTTGCATTTTCTGGTTCCAAAAATTGAATGCAAAAATAAATACACGTTCATTAAATATGAAAAAGGTTTAATGTAAGCATTTAATTTTGCTAAAAGGTATACAAAAATATCTGAACATATTGACATAATTCTACATTGCCGCAAATCAATACTTTTCCACAAAGGTAATGCATGGATCAAGAAATCAAACAACGGCACATTTGATGTACCACAAGGATCGTATGATGGAGCAGAAAGTTTAGAATTGATGGGCATATACATTTCAAATAAACTCAACAAAATAATCCATATTGACAACCACGGATTATATAGAGATGACGGATTAACGATAGCCCTAGACAACAAAAGAGAAAATGATAAAATAAGGAAAGAGCTTTTTAAACTATTCAAAGAACTAGATTTTGATATAACAGTAGAAACAAATAGAAAAGTGGTACAATATTTAGATGTGGAATTTAATTTACAAACTGGTAATGTCTCTCGATACTGAAAACAAACACTAAGTTAACATACATAAATACAAAATACAAACATCCAAAAAGTATAATGAAACACATTCATTAAAGTACAGAACAGAGAATATCTAATAATTCGTCAAACAAATCAATATTTGATGAAAAGAAAATTATCTAAGATGCACTAAGAAAATCTAGCCATAAAAATATTTTACAATATAATTCTCAACCAAACAGACAAAAAACGATAATAGAAAACGAAACATTATCTGGTTCAAACCACCATTTAATTTAGAGGTAAAGACCAAAATAGGACAAACATTTTTAAACTGATAGACAATTTCCAAAAGAATCAGAACTAAGCAAAATTTTCAGCAGAAACACAATCAAGCTAAGTTATAGTTGCACGAGTAATTTCGATAGTTTCATAAAAAAACAAAATGCCAGAAGCTTAAATAGCAGTGTACAAAACAAAACCACAAATAAAGAATGCAGTTGCTAGGACAAAAATAATTGTCCACTTCAAGGACTTGAAATACAAAAACACAAAAGAAATCATTTACAAGGCAAAGGTACATGACCTAAATGGCCAAAATAAAATATATTTGAGTTCAAACAAAGACCCCTTTAAGACCAGGTGGTTCAATCACAGGTCTACATTCAAAATAGAAAACTTAAAAAACTGTACAAAATTGGCTAACCACGTGTGGAAATTAAAATCAAAATATGGAAAATACCCAGACATAACCTGGAGTATGGTAAAAACAGCCAAGCCTTACAACGGTGGTAAAATATGTAGACTGTACCAAGAAGAAAAATTAGAGATTATGCTATTCCCAAACAAAAGTTGAATGAAGGAACGGAAATTATGACTAGGTGTAACCATACTAAAAAATACCTCTTAGGTTCATACAACCATGGATGAAAACGCCATAATTTCTTGTAATTTTAAAAATCGTGCGTTCAAAAATTCCCTGCTGTGAAGTGCTGTGAAGTTCAAAAAAAAGAAAAACACACCGCTACGTGAGCGTTCTTAACACACACACACACACACACACACACACACACACACACACACACACACACACACACACACACACAAAACAGCAAAAAACAAAAACGGTAAACAGTAAAATCAGTTATTGCAAATCGCCTGAAGACACCACTCATGATAGAAATCTAGTTTACAAATGGAATATATATATATATATATATATATATATATATATATATATATATATATATATAAAAGAGTGAACATTGAAGTCAACATACAGGGGCGACAGACTGTTTCATGCTAAGCGCAATCATCAGGCCCCTGGTAATTGCGCTTATCATGAAACAGACTGTCGCCCTGAGTGTTGACTTCAATGTTCACTCTTTTATATTTACATACGCTCTATCTCTGATATTGAGCACTTTATCCTATAAATATAGCACATCTTAAAACTATATTTATTCATAATTCATAACTATATAATTATATTAAGCTCTATAATACTCATTATATTGAGCACTGTCCATAATAAAATAAATGCCAGGGCTCTCAAAATAATAAAACCTTGAGTCCTATTCACCTGGAATTATATATATATATATGGTACTCTCTTTCATTTCAAGACAGTGCTTTGCAAAGTTTGGTTTGTTAAGCCATTTTTAAACTC
>JBBBDQ010001323.1:2135000-2147500 GCA_037127315.1 Ascarosepion bandense
TAAGAATATCTTTACATACAAAATAAAATACAACACTCACTTTTTCAAAGTTGGAGTTCCTTGTAAAAACAAATCTTCACTCCTTCTACATTTTAAATTGAAGACTTAAAAAAAATCAACTTTTCTGAGAACTTTTCATCCTTAGCTATTTTTGCCTTAAAAAATCAACTTTTCTGTGAACTTTTCATCCTTAGCTATTTTTGCCTTAAAAAATCAACTTTTCTGTGAACTTTTCATCCTTGGCTATTTTTGCCTTAAAAAATCAAATTTACTGTGTGAAAGATTATGTTGCGATGATTTCATATTGCAATTTTGTTTTGGGGGAGAATATAGAAATTATTACGGAGTCGCCAACTGGGTGCCCCGCGATTGGATGAAAAACAACCAATCACAGGCTACCTTTTTAGATTTTCAACAAACACCCCACGTGAGCGGGTTTTACAAACTCCCTTCCTTTTTTTGCTTGTTGGGATCTTACAGACAAGACGACCCCGTCTGCTCTCCGTTATCTAGACTCAGGATACGTGAGGAGATTTGACAGCAACTGAAGCACAGAAGTCATGGCTCTATTTCTGCAACCCAGCCATAACGACACAGGAAATATAAACTGTTAAAAGGACGCATCTTTCAGATAAGTTCCGCAAAATCGACTGTTTGCTTTTTTCTCTCTTTTCCTGTAAATACCAGTTTATAACATCTTCATCTGTGTTTGTGTTCCTTTCTTCTCGCCGGCGTCACAATATTGTTACCAATTAAAATTGGGAAATTCCCAATAAGATCTAAATCGTCATCAATCATTTTGTATAGGTCAGCACCATTTTCCGTATATCCGAATTCAAATGGGAATGTAATGGAAAAGAAACGATATTTACTTCAGTTTTTGATGAGAATTTATTTTTTCTACGTGAATTCTAATAGAATTTTTTTTCATTATCTCGAGAGTTAAAGTCTTTAATTTAAATGATGACTATGTTTATGATAAACTGATATTTCAGTGGATTACAATATTTAATTATTTCAACCAAAAAATATATCATAATTTAAAAGGCCATAAAAATAGTTGAAGTTTATATATTGCGTTGAGAAAATTCAAATTAAATTTGACATAATTTCCGTGTTTTGCAGCAATGTTTCAGAATGAATCAGGGAGAGATCCGGTGATCCAATCGTAATTTTATCGTTGAATCCGGCCTTATTCCAAGCATTTACATCCTTTTAAATTATTTTTATTAATATTTTGTGGGGTTACAGAACGCTGGGATTAAAAGGGAAAATTTAATGCGGGATATCCTGTCCACAAAATACAACACAAATTTCAAGAAAAGACAACGCAATAAGAAATGTTTGTATAAAACTAGAAAATAGTATATTTAACAACATATATACAGAATAAACAATTTGTTAATATTTTTATATTTTGTTTGCTAGACAAAAAGGTCTTTTAGATTTAAGCGAATGCGGTCTGAACAAAAAAGTGTCTATGTTTTGCTGTCTGTAATTCAACAGAGTAGTAGAACAGTGTCTGTTTCTTTCTTTTTTTATGTATCCGCCGCTAAGTAGGCTGAAAAGGAAAGGATTTATCAATTTCAAGGGAAAAAGAGTGCGAGTGAGAAATAACCATATATATATATATATATATATATATATATATATATATATATATATATATATATGCGCGTGTGTAAAACGATTAATACTTAACTAATGAAGTCTGTGTTCCTTCTCCTTTCTGGCTGGCGAGAGATGTAAAAAGTTTTATGGACAGTTGAAGATATCCTGTTGTTGTTGTTGTTGTCCTTTTCTTCTTCTTCTCTTTTGTATTGGTTGAGTAGGCGACGGACCTGTCTGTCGGTTCTCTGACCTCTCTGATCTCTGCGCCTTTCTGACTCTTGACCGGTCATGGACGAGGTTAAATGGTGGATTTCAGTCATGTGACCAGCTCCCAGAGGCACCTTCTTCAGATGTGAAAAAACGTTTGACTGACGTTGTAATATGAATTTTCTATTTCTTATCCAATTAGGATTCAGAATTTTGCTTTTCACACTGACTTGTGAAATTTGCTTTAGTTAGGTTTTTCAAAATGTTTTAGTCGTTTGAATCCGATTTTGCAGGTGTGCAATTTTACTTTGGGTTTTTTCAAAATGCTTGTAGTCGTCTGGATCCGATTTTGCGGGTGTGCAATTTTACTTTGTGTGTTTTAGTTTACTGTTAAATGATATAGGATTTGTATCCTATAATTTATTTCTTAGTTGCCACGTACCAGATCAAGACACGTACTGTACAAAGGATGCACTTACTGGTACCTAATGACACCAAATTGAAAAAGTTTAATACATGTTTCACTCGTTTTGTAGTTTTAGCTGAAATTTTCTTATCTTGATTAAATTCTATATTCTTCTTCGCTGTAATCTTTAAGGGTGACCAAATGTGTCGATTTGGAACACTTTAGTTTCTTTTGAACCTTCAAAAGAATTACTATATGATTCTTGAAATTCCGAATTCCTTAACCATTGTTCACTGGCATTTATTTTGTATTTCTTTCCTTATTTTTATTCTGTTTTCGTTGGAAATGTTTGCCCTGAATTCGGTACGGTGAATGCGTTTTAGATTCAATTTTAGAAACAGGAATAAGTGATCAAGGCGTACAAATTAACACATAATTTTGTTGAATAAGAAAAGACAATAAAGAAAACAAAAATTCTAAGCAGGATTGGAATTTATGAAGAATCAAATGTTTATAATGTTAAGACAACATGATGACATTAACTCGGGGAATGTTCCAAAAAGTACACCTCTTTCTAACACAGAAAGAAACTCCGGCTTACTTTTAGAAAATCCGGCTTGTTTCAACTTTCATTGATATTGACGATATTCATTTTTTCTCATATTGACGATATTCAGTTTTTTCTCATATTGACGATATTCAGTTTTCACTCTCATTTCTAATCATTAAATTAAGCTGATGATGAACATAAGAAATTAGATCATCACAAGAACAAGATTCAGTGTTTCACGTTACTGTTGCAGAAACGACTAACACAATTTGAAAGATTTGGATAACGATATTGCACACGTACACAATATCTAAGGACAGGAACTGACTGGGTACTATGTGAGCTGCCAATTTTGCAACATTCTATGAGAATGGAGAGATCATGCTATAGTAAAAGAAGGCGTATTTAGCAGTTTTAGTGATCGTAATCTGGCGAAAAAGTACATTCCTCATAAACCTTCAGAAAACTTGTTGATGTATTCGGCATCTGGCGTCTATCAAGCGGATCGCCTCCGATGATAATCCGAATCACTCGCAAAACGGAGGATCCAGAGCGATCCCTTTAATTGGCAGTGTTAAATCGACTCTGACATTCCTTATTAATGTAATGACCCGAGGTATATTCGGAAAATTACTCAGATTACTGATTTCCACCCGATTCATCTTGTAAACCTAGTACAGCTACACATTTTTGGGATAGATTCTATTGAATACAATCGGTGATATTGTATCCATTTTCATAATTTTCTTCTCTTTACCTCTGGTCTTGTAGCCGCGATTGGTATGCATATTTTTTCATTTGGCTGAGCTGGTCTTGCAGGCTGATAGCTGTCGTTTTATCCGATTATATTAGACGCAGGAGACATACATCACTGCAATATCTTTTAACCGTTTGATATCCATTATTTTGGAAAGTTATCGCAGCAGAACATTAACTGTGACTATGAGATATAAGACTGTGAATCATAAGCGAAAAATGACGATGACAGGGTTAGGGTTAGAAATGTGGGGGACATGACAAAGAACATCAACAAATAAGAACAAATAAGGATCTTTACGCGAGTAAAAAAAACATAAAAAAAAAACAAAGTCTATGTAACTTTCAATTTAAACATAACATCCACTTCCGTTTCGATTTGGAAATTCAATGCAAATATCAGATATAGTCTTTGTAAATGGGAAACGATGCTTGTTCGATGTCCGAGAAAAGCAGGGGAAAAGACTAAAGAAAATTAAGAGCTGGAAAATATCTAGTCTTTGTGAGCGAAGTGGAAAATATATATACGAATAAAAATAATAATAACATTAATAAAACTGAAAGTACATTATGTTTTATTAGATGTCATGTTTTTCACGGGAAGTTACAAAGCCATTTTAATTCTTGGCTGAGAGAAGCAAAAAAAAAAAAAGGAAAAAACGACAAGAAAAAACTGCTTGAACATCAGTCATAGATGTCTGTATTGCGTGAATGAATTTTACTGAGTCATTACCTATACAAATTTCGTCGACGACTCATTTAAAAAAAAAAAAATACTCCCAACCCTATTCGTGTTTTTCTATACAGCGAAACGCTGAATTAACGTAAACATCTCGTTTGTAAATACATGTAAAATAGTGCACGCATACACACGCATAGTTCTGTATGCCTCTGCGTACCCATGTAATATACAATGTTATGCACTCATACACACAAAAGCGTGTACACGCATGAATGCGCACTTCCAAAAATTATTAAGAACTACTCATATGCCACTCATCTGCGCTTCAAATAAATTCATTAAAAATAATACGAAAAGAAAAGAAAAAAATTAAAGAATATTCTAGAAATGAATTGAGAAGTTAAAGGGTGAATGAACGAAGGAGAGAGGAAGACAAACCTGGAAGGTATCGAAAGAAACATGCACAGATTATTACTAATATATATTTTTTACATATTTAAAAACATTCAAGTGTGTGTGTGTGTGTGTGTGTGTGTGTGTGTGTGTGTGTGTGTGTGTGTGTGTGTGTGTGTGTGTGCATTGTTCCTTAGCGGTTTCCGTAGTGTAGCCTTGTGACAAAATTCAACCAATCTGTTAAGAAAAACAAGATACTTCAACGTTTTACTGATTTTCGAAACGTGTATGAATCTTAGCCTAAATTTTGTTCCAAATTCCGTTTCTTCTTCATCTAAAAATTAAAAAAGTACCTGGTTATGTGATGAATTACGTCAACTTTATATTACATTAATTTTGGGGTGCGACGATTTCGTTTTATTAATTTGAAAACTAAAAAACCAAATAAACGATTTAAAGAGACGCACTGATTGCATGTTTTTTCACTTTTTTGCGTATCATTTTCCTATCGGAATCACTCGTGCTATTTCTCTAATGTGTAAAAAACTTAACTCTTTTATATTTCTTTCAATGTTGGATATCAGAAACGTTAAAATGATTTTTAGAAAACAAAACAGAGAATAAACGATGACACGACCAGATAAAGTCAATAAAAAACAATTTTTACTACCAACCACTTGTTTTTATTTGACTTTGGAAACGCTAAAACAATTAGAGGTTTTAGTAGAGTTGGAAAACTGTCGTAAACAAAACAATAATGAACTATAACTTTATTAGTGGACCGTAGAGCGAAAATGATAAAAACAAAAGAATTTGCAAATACATCAGTACGTTTTCCGGGAAGTTGAAAATGATTGAAAAATTAAATGTTAGTGTTGTGCCTAAATGGTACACTTGGAATCACGCCCAAAACATTAGAATCGAAATTAGATATTTGAGAAATTCAAAGACCAGAGATTGTTCATACGATATCGTTTCTGGTGTCTGCAAAGGTATTGAGAAAGATAATGAAGACATGAGGTGACGTGATAATAGTCTCAAAGCATGACAACAAAATATGTGGTGTGAATAGAAAACTGCAAATAATAATAATTACTGCAACAACATCAACAACAATATAAACTTGGCATCTAGTCTTTGTAAAGAAGAAAATGTTTGAGATTTTGTAAGAAGTTAAAGAAAATAAAAAACAAAGAAAATGTCTTGACATTGTGACAAATATGGAGAAAATGAAGGTGACAACTCGGTCCACTATTATTAGTCCTGAAGAACTTTGCAGAGAAACTTGAAGAATTGAGAATGAGTTGAATTGAAATCCTCATTACTAGAAAACGGAGGAGTGTGATTAAAATATTAAAGAGACTCCATACCCAGTGAAAACCACCTGTTTCTTCTAGAATGAAAACTCACTAACTAATGATGATGATGATGATGATGATGATCTCATCAATAAAATAAAACATTTGAAATGAAGAGGGAAAGAATATATATATAATCTTGAAATTTTAAGGGCTATGTGATTGAAGGGCTCCACAGCTTGATATGATGAAGTCGACAGCGCCTATTATCGAAATACCCTTCAGACAATAGAGATTAGAATGGGGTTGGTGGCAAATGGAGTTTTTTTCTTTTTTCTTTTTGCATGATGAATAGAAATGAAGGTGGATGGTTGGGAGAAGGATATGGATAAATGATGATGAAGGTAGCGGCGGCGTTCTAATAAAATGCATGACTGATCGATGTGGAATGCGACCCCAACAAACAGGTGGGGGAACACCTGCCCATTCCGAGAAAAAAAAAAGGTGTCTTGTCGAAAAGCTCGACTGGCCAGGGGCCAGTGTATACAGTAGATACCAAAAAGCCTTTGTGCTCGGGTGAGGTTGGCGATTCCTGAAATAGTAATAATTGTATAAACCAATAACAATAATAACATCAAATCTTGGTCAATAGCAAATGGAATAAAAAAAGAAAATAAGACATGTTGTGTTTAATAATATTAAGTCTTGTTTTGTGGGTTATTTTTTATTTTAAATGCCTTCTGGGTTGATTTTTCTTTCTTTTCCTTCTTTTGTCATATCAAGTAATTGAAACTGACTTAACGTTCGTGTTTATTCGTTTACCTTTAATTGTTTTTACTATCTATAATGTCCAGAGAATTCGTATATTTTCATTTTTTTAAGACCTATGGAGTAGAGCATTTTTTTTTATTTTGTTACCACGGAAGGTGTTCACCCAGGCCTAACTGACAAGGATGAGGGGTAATGTTGTCAGGTTGGAGAGGTTGACTATTGACACTAGCTGGCAGGCACCGTTGGCAGCCCCACAACTATTTAGTGTCCCCGGAGAAGATGGATGCTTACAGGGTTGTTATTCGGTGTCATTGTTACTGGCATAGGCAATTGGTGGTAGAGGGGGGACAGTCAGGAACAGGAAAATGTGCAGCTGTCAGGTGGCTATATTAGAATACATACATACATACATACATACATACATACATACATAATCTTTGTGTATTTAGCTTTGTAACGTGTTGTTATTCACTAAGCGTAGCGTAGTTTAGGCACAAAGCCACAAGTATGTGGCACTCATTGAGGATCGAATCACTACTAATGATTTACAAATCCAGTTTCGTGATGATCCACTCTGGTGATGTGATCAATCAGTTAATATATATATATATATATATATATATATATATATATATATATATATATATATGAACTCAAGGTTTCTCTGTGTGTGCATATGTATGTATATACATCAATGTTTATTATATGTGTGTGCGGGCAAATATGCACACATACATACCGCAATGAATCAGTTTTATTTTTTCTCTTTACCTATTTGTTTTGCCAGGCTGAAGTCGTATTCAATTTTCTCCGGTTTCTCGATAAGATTGAGGAAAAGTTGATCGCAATAAGTGTTCTTCGTAATCCGATAAATTAATTAGTAAATTTTGACACTAAAATTTTATTAATTAATGTTGTCGATATTACTACCTCACATGACCATCTAAAAATGTAGGCAATCACGAAGTAATTTAAAAAAGTCTTTGAATACCACCCACCGCAGTTTTGAGTCAATAATAGAATATCCAAGAGACCGAATCATCACTCGGTTTCAGAAACAGAAAAGAAGTTCGCTACATTGGATCCAAGAAAAAATATTTGCCGAGTATTTCTATAACGTATACATATTATAAGATGAAAGACAAATATTTTCGTATATTTGCTCAAGTAAATATATTCGTATATTTGCTCAAGTAAATATTTTTGTATATTTCTCCAGTAAACTGATAGAAATATTTTCGTATAACGGTCAAACTTAATTCATTCGTTTTGGTAGGTTATCGTTTTATATGCTTCTTCTAAACCATCACAGGATACAGAAATTATTAATGACATTTTTTTAAAATTTTAGTTCCTGAATTACCTCTTAACCCTAACCTCAACAACTTATACCAAATTTTCACTTACGTTTGGAGGATAGAATGAGACAAAAAATTGTCTCCAAATCCAAACGTGTAATTGTAGCGTTCCCTATGAAAATAATGTAACTGTTGGTCGACGATGTAATCCATACAAATGTACAACTTATTTTAGCACTGAAGTAAGCCAGATGTTGTGTTAAATGGGGATAATTAGTTTGAATCTGTATAATACTCTGCAATATATTAGTTGGTGTTTGTAAAACACAATAAATGAACAACGATCAGTAATTGAGGTAGAAAATAAGTGTATTAACGTAAGGATACAGACTTGGATGAAGCTTAGTAGTCCAGGAATGCGGGTTAGTAAAAAGTATATATACAAGTCTCTGGAAGTAAAGCCGTAGTATATTGAGTATGTCCGCGTCGGAAGCTGACGGGTACTGCGAAATAATCTTCTCGATGAGTGGAGCACAGAGCTACTATGAATTACCGTGTATAGACTGTTAATCTCTCTCTGGACTCTCGTATTTTCCGGTTAATTCTCTGTGAAACCTCGGTATCCTCCAGCCTCGCTTCTATAGCAGTAGTATAAGTATAATCTGGACAAGTCCATCTTTATGAAAAGGGAGAACCCCACAACACCTCTCCCTAGCTTCTTTTTTTCGGGGGAGTCAATATTTTTTTCGCTTATAGTCTATTATTAACGGTTCTGCGAATTTTATTTTCCTGCTTGTTCTTCTAATCTCCGTGGCTACTTGCGGTCTTTGAATTTCAAATGATTCAAAAATCTCTTCCATCGGGTCTTCCAAAGGTGACGAGCTTGGCTTCTCTACCCGTCTTTTTTGTATCTGATTGATATGTCTCCTGTGAGTGAATGTTTCGCCTTAGATCGTGTACAGAACATTCCCCAGTCTGCTTATTATCGTACCTGGTTCCCAGTATGCAATATTGTTCCTAAGCATTCTGAAATAGACCCGTTCGCCTGGTTTGAAGGATCTTTTAGGCACTATAGGTGTATGCCGGTTTTTATTTTTGCTGTGTAATAATTTATCAAAAGCAGACCGTATTTTATGGGCAAACATTACTTCAGCTGGCGAAAGGCCAGATGGTGTGTTTTCGTTCGGGGTGATTCTGTAGACTTGTAGGAACTGTTGCATATCTCTTTCTGTTGGTCCGTTCTCTGCTTTTTCCAAGGCTCTCTTAAGAGTGTCCGCAAACCTTTCGGCTTGACCGTTAGATCGTGGATGGTATGGTGCTATTTCAATATGCTTGATTTGATAAGTCACAAAGAATTCTTGAAAGTCGCTCGAGATGAATTGAGTACCATTGTCAGTTACAAGGCAATCTACTACGCCAAATCTTGCGAATAACTCGTGTAGACAATTAATAGTGTTTTTCGTCGTAGGGTTTTTGTATCTAAAGACTTCTGGCCACTTGCTAAACCTATCTACCATTATAAAATAGTAATATCCATCTAAAGGTCCTGCATAGTCCGCGTGGACTCTAGATCAAGGTTTATGTATAATTGGTGGTGCCTTTGCTGCCGCAGAGCAGACTCTACATTTTTCTACCATTTGAGTAATGTTGTTATCCATATTAGGCCAGTAAACGAAACTTCTCATTAACGCTTTCATACGGTTTGTCCCTGGGTGCCCTTGATGAAAGTCCTTCAGAATTCGTCTTCGTAAAAATTTGGGTATGACCACTCTTTCATTATAAAGTAATACGCGATCACAAATTGAAACGTTTTCCGCTAGATTTCTTTCTTTTTCTTCTATTTTTCTTTTTGTACTTCGTATGAATTCATTCATTTCAGCTTCTCTTCTGATTTCTAACAAGGTCACTGGCAATTCCATTACTGTATTGCTTAGAACTTTAATAATTTCGTCTTCGGCTCGTAAAGCCGCTATTACAGAGTCTTCCAGAGGTTCGTATTTCGCAGGTACCAATCTAGATAAGCTATCCGAATGATCAATTCTCTTCGACGGTAGGAACACTAGTTTTAAATTATAATTCAATAATATAGTTCTCCATCTCAGAAGTCTGCTGACTGTGTAAATTGGTAGTCCTTTTTTATCCGAATATAGTGAGAAGAGGTTTATGGCCAATTTGAAGAGTAAACTCTTTCATGTATGTATCTGTGGAAGTGAGTTCTAGCGAATATTACGTCTAACGCTTCTTTCTCAATTTGCAAATAATTCCTCTCTGCTGGTAACAACGAGCTATAGGTTTCCTTGTGACATTCTGCATCTTGTGTAATATACAATCTCCCACTCCGTGTGAGCTTGCGTCCCTAACAATGATGATTTCCAGTTTGGGATCAAAATGCGTCAGTGCTAGATCAGATGTTAATTTCTTTATGATCTCCTTAAAAGCTTTCTGACAAACTTCCGTCCAATTTCATTGATTATCTTTTTTCAATAGTTCATTGAGGGGTGCCCTCAATTTGTGCATGTTTTCAATGAATTCACCGTAATAGTTTGTTAGACCAAGAAAGCTTTGCAACTCTGCGACATTTTTCGGCTCGGGCATATTTTTTATTGCTGATGCCCTATCTGGATCTGGGTTTCTGCCACTTTCATTGGTGATATGCCCTGAATACTAGATTTCTTTTTAAAAAATCGCCTCTTTTCTCCTTCACTTTAAAACCCAAATCCTGAATTCTTTTAAAGACTTCTTTAACGTGCGTTGCGTGTTCTTCCACATTATCGCTTTTGATTAAAATGTCGTCTAAGTAAGCAGCAGTAACAAAGTTCTGTCCCATGAGGATGGTATCCATAGTCTGTTGGAAGATTAACGGTGCTGCATTTATCCCAAATGGCAATCTGTTAAATTTGTAAAGTCCTTTGTGAGTATTGATACATAAATCTTTTGTACTTTCTTCTTCTACTGGAATCTGAAGATAAGCTTCGCTTAAATCAATCTTATAAAATATCTTACCACCGTTAAGCTTGGCAAATATTTCCTCTGGACTTGGCAATGGGTAGTGATAATTCTTGATAGCATTGTTTAACCCAGTCGAGAAATCTGCGCAAGCACAGGTTTCTCCGGATTTTTTCTTTACGTAGACCACTGGTGCCGGCCATTCACTGATTTCGATTTGTGAAAAGATTCCAGTTTGTACCAATCTATCTAACTCCTTGTCAATTTATTTTATGGTTGCAAAAGGCATGTTTCACTTTTTCTTGAATACTGACTGAACATTTTGCTTCAGTTTAATTTTAGCTGCAACCTTATTACATTGTTCCAAACCGTTAGAAAATAATTCGGGGATTTGACTGTGTAGTTCTTTTAATTTTGTAGCTTTTGACGGTTCGCACTCTATTTTCTTATAAAATGAGCTAATGAGTAAATCCCATACGTCAAATTTTTGCATCCAGTCTATGCCCACCAAATTTTGTGTCTTTCATTAAAAGTATTTTCAATTTTTTCGTTTTCCATGGAATTTTACGTTTAGAATTTCTTCAAAATTGATACACTTCCTTGTAGCAGACTTGGCGATTTTCTGTGTATGCATCATGATCCGTTCCTGACTCTAACCGTAATTTTACCTTCTTATTTAAAATTTCGAGTTCTACGTATTTTTTGTGTTTAGTTTGTCTTCGTAGTCCATTCTAGTAATTCTTACTCTACTAGTGCGTCTTTATTTCTCCATTGAAATGCCTTATGCCCCATTTTCTAACAAACTAAACAGTTCTTGTATTTAAATCGACAGTTTAGTGGAATCTACCACATCTGGAACATGCAGATGCGGGGGGGGGGCGTATTTTTGATTTGATTTCTGTCATTAATCGCCTTATATTTTGTAACTTTTTCTTTATCATTAAATTTCTGTTTTTCTTTCGGGGAGGGTGAAAATCGTAAATTTTTGTCCAATTTACGTATGTGTGCTACTCCCGATTCCTCGGTATCCTTAGAGTCTTTTTTGATGCTTAAGCATTTTTGACAGTCTTCTGACAATTTTTGTAGCATTAATCCAGGCTCGTTTTGAAGCTTCGTGAGCGTTCTTTTGCGCATTTTGCTGTCCTTGGCTGAGACTAATCCCTGTATGAAAATTGTCCGGAGTCAATTTTGCCAATTTAAAAAATGTTAACAATTGCGGCGAACGTCGAGTATTTTTCATTTTCGCTTTTCACGAGGTTGAGGCATTTCCACCTTTTGTGAAAGAGTGAAGTCTTTGGACTGAAGAGATCCGCAAGGCGTGTAACTGCCTCGTCAAACGTCAAATTGTTTGTTTGTTTTTGGTAAAATATAGTCCACAAATTTTGTGTACACCTTTGTTCCTAATTTCCTGAGTAATAAACGTATTTTTTTCGCTTCCGTCCAATTTTGGCGATATATGTTGAAAATGCCTTCATGACGTCTGGAATAGTCCCCGAAATTTTTATCGTCTTCTAGAGAGTAATTAAATGTTTCTATTGTGTTCCAGACTGCATCTTGGGAAAAAGTAATCTCTTTTTTAATA
>JBBBDQ010001323.1:2152500-2175000 GCA_037127315.1 Ascarosepion bandense
GAATTTCATTACATTTAAAATTTTATGCGAAACGTTTACTTGAATTTTCAGTGAGAATTTCATTGTCTTGAAGAAAGATACGAGCTTTCTATTGAGTTATTTCAGCTCTTAGATTAGCGTCACAAAAATACAAATATCAATTATTTATTTATATGTACTTTAATTTATTACCAATAATAAATGATGAAGGGGTAAATTATATGATTATTGCAAAACTAATTAAATAAGTTTTGCGAGTGTGAAAAAAAGCAATAAAATGAAAGATATGAAAGTAAAATAAAACCCAAACAAAAGAGCTGATGATGGAGACAGTGATAATCACAATGACTGATGGAAAATAGGCAATAATGAAGAAATTTGATAATTGAAGGAAAGAATAAAGACGGTAAGGAGAAGTGAAGTAAGAAAGAAAGTTTAGGATGGAAATAAAAAATGGAAAAGAAAAAAACAATGGAAGAAGAAAATAATAAAGAATGTGAGAAAGAATGATGAAAGCATGAAAGACAAAAAGGAGTTAAAAGATAAAATAGATATAAAAATGAAAGGGTCTGAATGAGTGAATGATGGACGATCGAGGATTAAGAAAAACGGTAATGGACTAAAATAAATGAATGAAGAAAAAAGAAGAAAAATGAAGAAAGTGAGAAAGAAAATGAGAAGAAAGAAGATTAAAGAAAGGAACTGAAAAAGAAAGAAAAGAAAGAAAATTAAATTATAAATAAGCAAAGCAAGTGTTATAAAAAGTAGAAGGACGTGAAAAAAGGAAAAGATCAATAAATGGAAATCGATGATCTGCTTCGTATTTGAGATAGCTTTGTATTTCCTATCAGTTCTAAAGCATCGATTTTCGATCCAAGATAAGATTTCTAATGCTGATTCACAAGGCATGTAAACAAGAAACCTAAAACTGAATGCTTGGCACATTACAATCTTTTTATTTAATATTTTTTATTTAATATTGCATCGTAATAAACTTAGTAAATATTGATAAAAATAAAACTGATAAAATTAGATGAAAAACGATAATGGACAGAATAAAACAAAACAAATAAAGAAGAAAGTGATGAGAAAGGAAGAAAAAAGCGAAAAATGATGGTAAAGAATATATAGAAAGACTAAATGGAACGAGTGGTTTAAATGCATATGTTGCTGTATGAAAGCTAACCGACATATTTGATTGGCAGGGGTCCATTCTATTTTGTTATTTGTTTATTACTTAATCTTGAGAGGATCCACGAGAAAGACATTCATCAATACGCCAAACATGTCATATCACTACTGCATTTGCATTTGTCCTCAAAATTAATTCCATTTCTTTTCTTCTTCCTTTCATGCCGTTCAGTAAATCAGGTTAGAATCTTAGCTGAAATCCGTAAGGGGATATTGGCTCTATTTACATGCCAAACGTACAGTCACATCTATTAAGTTTTGTATAGATAAAAAAAATAGAAAGATCGAAAGAAAATCAGCTTTAGAAAATAAATTGAAATTATCGTAAGAAAACAAGTTTGAAAGATTGAGTGTGACAAGAAGAAAGAAGATAATATAAAATAATATTATAAAAGTTAATGATAATATGAAATACTTTTGCTTTCCTCAAAATATTATCCTATTTTTAATCGAAGTGATTCTAGATTTGGAATAGTTAATAAAAAATATTGGAAAATATTAAGCATAATAAAATGTTGTAAAATGAAAGAATCAGAAACAGATTGCCAGAGATTTGAGAAAAAGGGAAAAGAAAAAGAAAAAGAACTAGAAAAGAGTAAAATACAGGGGAATTCAGTGAATGAGAAAATCAAGAGAAAAAGAAAGATAATTTGAATTTATAGGGAAAAAGAAAGAAAAAATGTGTATAATATTGAAAAAGGAAACGAGAAATCTAAGTTGAGGAAAGACAAAGTTATTGACAGAGATAGCGAGAAGAAAGATAGTTTAGGGGAAAAGATATACGTGTGCATGTGTGCGCATGCGCGCGGCGGCGCGTGTGTGTGTGAGGGAGAGAGAGAAAGAAAGAAAAGGAAATAGACTGGGTAAAAATGAACATTGATATCATTTATGGTTGGATCTTAAACTGATTTCGCATTTGAATTCTTTAAATTATTAAAGAAACATTAATAGCAATCTCAGACTATCTTTGCACTAGGAAATTTTAATGAGCAATTACATCTTGTTATTAATATGATAATATATCAGTGTAACTAAATATGTATCTATAAACTCATCATCTTAATAACATAGCTCACCTAATAACCTGCACATCTTTATAGAAGCTCGACAGATTTTGTCGGCCGAGGAGCCGAGTTCGAATTCCAGTTGAATCCATTGTATTCACTTACGCGCAAATACCCTTGGGAAAGGTATTAATTCGTCTCTTCCTTCCAGTTATGGGTTAAATAGCAGGACAGATTGGGTTCTATAGCCTTGGTCGGCAACCAGTCTACCGCAGAAAGCAATGGCAACTTACTGCGGGATAATCTTCTGCCCAGTCAGTCATGTCTCTTCCGAGACATGATCGCCCAAGCGTGTATCACGTATGGCACTTAACTGACTGATTGCAGCGATACCAGAAGTGCAAACTTTAACGGACAATTAACGATTGACTGCAGATGTTCGACGCATCTTTCCATTTATTAGATATACAAATATCAGTGTGGAAGAAACTTTCCTGACCAATGAAAAGCTTTCCTTTGCATGTAAAACAAAAAGTTCTGCGATATAACTTCCGAGTATAAACGAAGCATTACAGCAGACGTTAAACAGAAGTGTTAATTTTGACTTTCTCTCATTCAGCACGAAAAGCTACTTTACTCAAATATCTGATTTTAAATATTGAACTTTCGTTTTCAGAAGCCAAGAGAAGACGATAGTTCACTTCGTTATCATGACTGACGTCAATCTGTAGACATATTCGTTTCATACAAATATTGCACACATGCACTGCAGCTTCATTGTGTATATGTTAAATATATGAACACCTTGGTGTTGAAGTGTTGCTGTTCAAGATTTCATTCTTAATTTTTTGACTGCAATATTTTCCGAATTAAACATGAATATCGAGCGCCTTGCCGTAATAACATTAAATTTTATTTTAACCCTCGTATGAATGCAATCCATAAGCAGTATAATACTATTTTTTAAAGGTTTTGTCCATAATCTAATTCAATTTTTTTTTTAATCATCTCACCCCAAGCAAGGCATTCCACTGCCACTATTGCGCATGGGGCTACATTGGGGAAGGTAAAGAGAAGGAGTGGTTAGACATAGGGAATGTCAGGAGGAATGAATGTTAGACATAGGGAATGTCAGGAGGAATGGGAGCAGGTTAGTGTGTTAGGAGGTGTCTATTGACCTAACATTTAAACTCCTGGAGATTGTATCCGTCGGGGAAGCAATCGTGTGGAAGGGAATTCCACAGTCGGGAAGTGCGAGGAAAGAAACTGTTGGAGTAGAAGTTGCGGTTGCATTTTATCGGTTTCACCGTAAAAGGGTGGGATCTAGTTGCTAATCTAGTATCTCGTGCAAATTCGTATTTAGGGGGCACCAGTAATCTAAGTTCATCGGAGCAGAAGCCGTGAAAGTATTTATAGAAGAGACACAGGGAAGCCACGTCGCGCCGGTGGGAGAGAGACTACAGGCGGTCTGCCAAGTCGGTATCTATCACATTACAGACCCTCCTCTGAACCTTATCGAGAAGCCCGAAGAGAATAGCAGGGGCACCCGACCAGATATGGCAGCAGCATTCAATGCACGGGCGGATGGTAGATTTATATATGTGCAGGATAGATTTAGATGGAAAAAACTTCCGGGCCCTACACAGACTTTCATAGCAGCGGATTTAGCAAGGGATTCGATATAGTCATTCCATTTGAGGTCCGCTGAAAGTGTGAGACCAAGGAGGCGTAGTGTTTTACTCTCTGGGAGGCAAGCCTGGTCCATGCTAATGGGAGGTAGGTGAGATTGTCGATGATGGTTAATTGAGTGTAGCTTCGTTTTAGAAGCATTAAAATTTACTAGCCATTTCTTACCCCAGTCCAATATGGATTGGAGGTCTTTTTCAATCTCGGCTGCGAGGTTAGCTTTGACGTCTACACCAGATTTTTGTAGGAGGCGAGAGTAAATTGGGGTGTCATCAGCGTACAAACCTACTTGGGCTCTTATGGAATCAGGGAGATCATTAATGTATATTAGGAAGAGTGTAGGACCTAAGATGGAGCCTTGGGGGACACCTGCGTTTGTATGGTAGTTCTGGGAGGCATGTCCGTTTAATACCACCTTCATTGTGCGGTTAGAGAGGAATGACTGGACTAGTTCAAATGTCCAGTTATACCATAGCTCCGCAGTTTACATAGAAAGCCAAGCATGCCAAACTCTGTCGAACGCCTTAGATATATCCAATGTAACGGTTCGGGCTTCGTCATTCATGTCGAGTGCCTGATATATGTACCTGGTGATTGTCATTAGCATATCAGCATATCAGCAGTAGACCTGGTGAAGCGGAAACCATATTGCTTGTCCGAGAGGAGCCTGTGTGCTGTGAGATGCTGAACCACCTCGGTGTTGATAATGGCTTCGAACACTTTGCCAAAGATCGGAAGAAGGCTGATAGGGCGGTAATTTGCAGGGTCAGAGGGTTCTCCAGTGTTTTTAAATATAGAAACTACAGAGGAAGATTTCCAACAGGCAGGAAAGCAGGAAGCAGATAGGCAGAGGTTGTAGAGCTTAGAAAGGACAGAGGAGAGTTCAGGGGCACATTTCTTTAAGACTATGGTTGGGATTCCGTCACCACCGCTCGCTTTGTGAGGGTCAAGTTTTAAGATTATCTTAGAGACAAGCGAAGGTGTAATGTGGACATCATTCAGTTGTGCCTCGGTTCTAGGTGAGAAGTCGGGTGTAAAAACTCCAGATGAGTCCAGACTCGAATTGTTCGAGAATCTGCGGGCAAAGCATTCAGCCTTATATGCTGGGGAGGTGAAGACCTCAAATTCGTTGATTAGCGGGGGTATTGTGGACTTGCTCTTGTTAAGTACTCTTTTACAGAGTCGCCAGTAGTCTTTAGCGCCGAATTTAGAGCATGCTATGCGTTGCTTCATTCTGGCAGCAAACAACATCTTAGTTTCGTTAAGTATCCTTTTACACTTATTACGAGCTGAAGTGAAAAGGCGCCTGTTTTGGTCCGACGCGTAGTTACGATAGAGTCGGAAGAAATGATTCCGGTGGGCAATGGCAGCCGAGCAAGCGGGTGATAACCATGGAGACGAATGAGATTTAAGCTGGAATTTCCTATCAGGGATGAAGGCATAGATGCCAGCCTTAACCCAGGAGGAGACCTTGGATGCACATTCTTCGATGGTAAGATTAAAAACGTTGTTCCAAGGGATGTCACAGAGGAAGTCTCGGAACGAATCCCAGTCTGCTCTTTGATAGCAGTAGGATATTCTACTTGTCTGGGTATCATGGGTCGGGCGGGAGTGGAGTGAAATATTGACGGACACTACAGTGTGGTCAGAGTTTCCGAGTGGGCAGTGTTGTCTGGTAGTGCAAGAATCTGGGATGGAAGTGAAGCAGAGGTCTAGAAGTGAGTCCCTTCCTTTAGGGTTGTCGGAGAAACGCGTGGGGAAGTCCACTACTTGCGTAAGGGATTGGGTGATTGAAAAGTTCATGGTGTGGACACCAGCAGAGTCGGTGACAGCGTTCTTCAGCCACTTGGTGTGGTGGGCGTTAAAGTCACCAAACACGAATACATGGGCAGAAGGATGGGAAGAAATGGCTTTGTCGATATTGTCAGAAATGATGTCAAGTAACGAACAGTCAGGGGAGGAAGGAGAGCGGTAGAGAAAGAAGAGATAGCTAATCGAGCTGAGAAGTGAGAGGCGGAAGCACATGAAAGAATGATCTGGGGATTCAAAAGATGACACCCTAGCTAAGGGAAGGTGTTCACTGACATAGACACCAAGCCCATGCATATGAACATTGGAGTCCTTCCTGAAGAGGGAAAGGTAGCCAGAAACGTAGAACTCAGATGAGGGGATAGAAGGGTTAAGATTAGTTTCACATAGGGCTAATATATCAGGTGAGTTATTATGGAGGAATGAATCTACGCTGAGGAAGTTGGTGCGGATGCCGCGTATGTTAGTGAAAGAGATGCAGACAGGTTTGGGCGTTTTCAAATGAGCTGGTTTAGTTTTGCTATTATGTTTGCTTTTTTCCATAGCGATTCAGTTAAGGAGAGGTCTTAGAATAGAATCAGTCGGTCAATCGTTTGCAACTTGTGAAGGATGGAGACTGGCGCGGCCTACAACATAATGTGGCCTCGGGGTTGCCCACCGAACGTTCATGCAGGGACGCCCGTCGATGGCACTACAAGAACCCCGGTATTATTCAACTGTTGATCAGAGCAGCCTCTCAAGACGCTACGCAAGAGTTCGGGATCCTAACTACCAGTCGGAAGCAGCAACCAGGAAACTGCCAACCCGGTACCCTCAGAATGTAAAGACGTTGCCACCATACTCCGTAACTGCAAAGAGCTTCCAGCTGAACTAACACTAAGACCGGAGAAGGGGGATGAACCGGGAACCCCTTCCTAAACAAGAAACAAGGCGATCACCTCTAAACTCATTCAAAAGAAGGGGGTGGAGTGTGAGACCGGGCGATAGTAGGAACTATCTACTCCAATTAAAAAAAAGGAAGAAAAAAAAGTGACTGACGTTTACAAAGTTTTAACTTTGTATAAGTCAAAAATAACCTTGAATTGCAAAATAATTTACACAAACTAACTGACAAAAAAAAAAATCAAAGACGAACAAAAAACGAAAAAGGAAAAAAAAATTCCAAAAATTACAGAAAAACAGACTGAAAAATGGACTGGATCCCGGTTGATTTACCAAAAGCAGCTAACACTGAAAAGTTGATTTATTTAAATTTCTGAAGACAGAAATTAAACCATTTTTTACAGATTATAGTCGAGTTAAGCGGCATGCGTTCGTTGGCCAACCGTTACGAATTGAATGTCTCGAAGACAGAAATTTAATTCTTCTACAAGACAAAACTAATGGAAATAATTGAACCGTGATACTATTTATCTTAAGTCAAAAACAACCTTGAATTGCAAAATAATTTACACAAACTAACTGACAAAAAAAAAAAGAAAAAAAAGACGAACAAAAAACGAAAAAAAAAAAATTTCCAAAAATTACAGAAAAACAGACTGAAAAATGGACTGAATCCCGGTTGACTTACCACAAGCAACTAACAGTGAAAAGTTGATTTAAATAGATTTCTGAAGACAAAAATAGAAATTAAACCATTTTTTACAGAATATAGTCGAGTTAAGCAAGCAGAAGCTTTCAATATTAATAAAAATAAGAGAGAATATGAAAACTCATATTCAAACTTTATTAAAGTAATTGTTTTCTTTTTTTAATAATATATTTGAAGTCGATGGCAATCGTAATATTAGATGGAATTGAAGAATTAACATAGTATTTAAATTCTTGGTTTTACTTTCGTTAATTTACCGAGAAAAGAAATGAAAAAAAAAGCCAATAAGTCACAATAACGGCAGAAATATGTATGAAAAAATATATCACAATTAAACGAATGATCGAAATATTCCATTACGCTCGATTGTATGCTGGAAGACCAGACAAAACATATTGCGTCTTGGATAAGACGTTTTCATTCATTAGCTACCGAACCTTCGCATTATCATTTATTGCGTTTTTTTAATGAATTCTGTTGATGAAAAATAATTGGTCGACTACAAAACCTACAGGTCTTTGTTCAGAATGATAAAAAGTTCTGCGAGTATTGAATTATGAAATTATTTGAAAGCCTTACTAAACCAATGACATCCTTGCACATAAACACATGCAACAAAATAAACCCTACATCTGCCTTGATAATGTCCCTCAGCGAACGAAACGCGTCGGCTAAGAATAGTTTTTCTTCTTGTCTTTTTAGTAATTCTCTCTTATCTTTATTAATATTGAAAGCTTCTGCTTGCGTGTCCATACTACAATTACACTCTAATGTTTGGCATTAAAACTCACAAACCATCCAGTTATGGCATATAATAAGTGAAGTTAACCTTAGAGGTCATTCCAAGTCATCAGACATCCTCAAAGCATGCATGTCATTTTTAACCAAGCAGTTTTAGCAAAATGGAGGGAAAATTTGTTGACTATTATAGTATTTTATAAGTATAAAAATGTTTTCTTGACCTTACGAGCGCTAGGGTACATAGAGTCACTGGAAATGGAATTAGTTTGTAGGTTTTATAATTTACACTGCAGTCAAACAAGGTCTTAGAGGTAACTTGCTATATGGGGATATCTTGGACAAAAAAGGACTTAAAAATGCCGATTGATGTGATTAGAAGTGACTTTGGATTAAAATAATTATTTTGAGTCAAACGAAAGAATTTAAAGGGCAAAAAAACTTGTTTTTTTAATCTTTTGGTGGTAACTTCGTGCAACCTTGAAAACAGCAAAGAAAAATTATCAAATTTTCAAAATTAAATTTGATTTTTTCCAGCTGTTTTAAATATAAAAAATGGTGGGAAGCTACAAAATTTATCATTGGATATGTGAGCGAGTCATTTTTGCTCCGAAGAAGAATATAGGCGAAGAAATAAATTGAAAGTTTTTGCAACAGATTCATAGTTTTACGATGTGGTCAGCTGTACAAGTCCATTGACACAACTCGAGATCCAACTGAGTATATCACGTCACTCGAGCTACTTGATGTTTTCCCCCAGAAGCTTCAATTAAAATTTGGAATGCATATAGTGTTTATAAGAAATCTGGGCCATTGTAAATTCTGAAATTAAATTCACCTTCTCCCAAATACAACAGCTTCACCCAAATCTCATCAAGCCAACTTCTCTAATTATTGCAGGTAAAAAGGAGGATATGCTCTTTGTCAGGATTTCTATAATTCCAACAGACGCTCCTTTTGAATTCAAGTGATTGAATTTCTACTTAGGCTCCGATTATTAATGATTGGACACAAAAATATTATTCAAATAACCTGATTGTCCACGATTTTTTCTATGATCAACACTATACTGGTTGTTTTTCGGGTCGTTTCCCCGCAAGTTTGTTAACCATTAGGAGAAGTACTAATGCCGCACACTCATAAGCACTATCATATTAAGGGACTATACTCTTCTATTTTTTAATCAGAATATTTTATCAGTAACAGTTACTTTATCACTTATAAATAGTGCAGATAAGCATTTTTCATTTGCTGTTTTATCTAAGAAGAAATATCTTTTTGAATTTGATGTTATTTTTCATACTGGCGACAACAGGTATTAGTACTAGTTAATATTTAATAAACTGTTCTATCGCCAAGGTGGATACGATACACAGAGAAAGTGTGCTGCGATATTATTCAGCACAATATCCAGTGCTAAACGGATTTGCACAGAACAGTTCAATAATTACAATGACAGGCAAGACAGAACTTACAATACATAGAGGAGGGTTTTAGATCGCAATAGTCGCCGAAGTAATCAGTCGGAATATTACTTGAATGGCACTCGCATATTACGCCTCGAATGCTACTATTCTTTACTTAAATAGACCATTACAGCCCATGGGCTATTCCATCATTGAAACTGCTGCAGGGGTGTCAGCTACTTAACAACATAAACCAAACGAAATTTTTCAGTTACCAAATTGTGAAGAATCAACATTAAAAAAGCAGAAAAATTACGAATGTCTATACATGAATTCTCATAATTTTTTATGGATTTTATGCGACGTGGAGTTTTTAAATGTCTAAACATAAAATTAGAGGGTTTATATCAATAGTAGCATAAGAAATTGTTAATATGGATTACTCTGGGATCACAGCCCTGTCATCCAATAGCCCAATTTTAAGTCTAAGTTATCATTTGGAACATTAGGGACAGAAATATGAAAGTCTTCCTCATTGCACTAAAAGGATCTGGGTGAAATTCAGTTGAAATAGGCACGTATTCATTTAGAGAACCGTATTTAATCTGGCCTTATATCGTATCTGACCTCGTAGAGAGACAAATATAACAGGCATCTACATACGTACTAACGAAAACATGCTCATCCTTACAACAAAGAGAAAATTATTTTACTGTCAAAACTCTTTTTCGTATAAAATTTTAAAACGGTTGCTAAGTTATTTGTGAATGTCGAATTAACCTTCAAATATATATTTTATGTAGCGTCATCAAAAAACGTGACTAAAAAGTCAAAGGTTTGTCTACTCGTGAGCTTGAAACGTGAGCCACTTCCGTTTCCTGTTTGCGTACCGATGATATATTGTATCCGTTAATACGTCCATTTTTATGCTGAGCAATGAAGCTTTTAACAAATCTATCTATCTATCTATCTATCTATCTATCTATCTATCTATCTATCTATCTATTTAATTTTAAATGTATAATTCGAACGTAAGAAGAGAAAAATACAATTTTCAATTAAGAATTTTAAGAGAGGGTGAAATAATACTTTAATCTCTGCAATATTTCATTTGTTCTAAAAATCAGCTTAAGTATGGTGATGGACAACTGAACTCATCAAAAGATTGTTGAACAAGACTTTTTTTTAACATTAAGAAATAGCCATGGAGTAGTCAGTGTGGAGTGAGCAAGTGATTTCTGAATCTGACTTTAAATCTGTAGATTTAGATAAAAGCGAAAATTTAAGTGCGTTTGTTTGTGAGAGTTTGTTAACAAAAGTAATGTAGAAGTTTTTTTTCAAGCTACCTTTACTCTAGAACAGAAACACTATTATGGAAAAAAAAAGATTCTTATAACAACATTAATCACGTATAAGAAAAACGTAAACCTAAAAATGACTTCAAATGCATAACAAATAGATACTTGTTTGGATATGTTAAAAAGCATGTTTGATTAAGCCTGTCTGGTAACGTGTATTGCTATATAAGCGAGTGTCTCTGACTGCATGCTGACATGGCTTTGTCAGCAGACAAAGCCTCGTTGACATTTCAGTGATATCCTAAAGAATAAGTACCCTAAATCGCTGAAAAAACAGCATAGTATGAAAAAAAAAAAAAAAAAAAAAGGCACAAAACTTAATAAAAACGAACGTTTTCTAGCAAAATTTCTATGTAATTTAAAAGTAAGATTAAAGTATATTTAATCATTTCTTTAATTTTTTTAATTCTTTCAAACATGTTTTGGTAAAAAATTTTGTTTTTATTTTCGTTTGCCGGTAACCAAATTGTTACGAAAATTTACAATGGAAAATTTAATGTTACATAACTCAGTTTTTTCTAGTGAAAAACAGATTGATTTGGAAATTAACATAATTATAAGATTTGAATGAAACTTTATGGTCTTATTCATAAATTAATGAAATTATTTTTGAAATCATTATTTCTAAAAAATGTTGGTAAAATGTTTTTTTTTTTTTACATATGTTACCCCCTCTCCACATAAATTCATGAAATTTTAAGAAATTAAATTTTGTTAGGAAAGTTGGTTTTATTAGTTAAACGCAGAACTCTTTGGGGAATATAAATCATGTATTTTTTATTATTTTTTTTTCAAAAATTTTCCCGATATTTTCGAAAATCAGCCCTGAATAGTAAAATAAAATATGCAATAAAACTGTGACATTATTTAATATGATGAGCTTTTAAATGCTTTAATAAAAAATATTTAAGGACATTATAGTCTGAAGAAAACAATTTCGATTAATAATCAAATTTTAAAAGAATTGTTTTATTTTTTTCAATCATAATAATTTATAAAGTTTCAAAAATATTTTTAAAATACTTCAAAGACTTTGTGTCGTTAGGTTATTAATTTATTAAGTGAAGACTCTATTTGCTAATCAAAAATTCAAAAGTTTAGTACAAATCGTCATGCCTTCGTATTTTTAAAATAATTTTCATTTTTTTGTGTATTCGAAATTTTTTTTGTATAGTAATTTCTATGTTTATAATAAGAGGTCATGTGTTTCACGGCTTCTTTCATTTAAAGATAAAAAATGTAATTAAGTCACTTGTGATCACCATACACTTATCGTATCTCGCATCTGTCTGGCTGTCATCACATGTTAGATATAAGGGGAAAAGAAAGATCAACACGCTGTGTTTAAGAAATAGTTTTATTCTAAATTTCATGCTATAAATAAGTAATGCATGCGCAGATCATAATTTTACTTTAAATTTAAAATTTAAATTTAAATTTAAAAATTAACTTTTCTAAAAATGACTTGTCACAGATGTATATTTTATTTTTGGTAGATTTTTAAAACCGAGGACTAACCTTTGTTTACAATGTGTCGATCGCTCAAAAATGACCGAACAATTGAAAAACATCTCAAAATTTTAGATGCCAATCAATATAATTTCTGTTTGAAATACACCGGAGTATTTTACTCACTGGAAATAGTAAATTTAATCATGTAGCTTTCAATTAAAACTAAAATATAAGTTTCAAGAAAACTTTTTTATTTTAAAAAATTCAATTAAATGTTAATGATCGAAAATGAGTGGAAGTACCTATTAAAAGATAACTAAGTCTTTCTTCTTTAACTGCTACAACACTGCTTTATTCAGTTTTCTTTGTATTTACCGCTTTTCATGTGTGTGTGTGTATGTGTGTGTGTGTATGTGTGTGTGTGTGTGTGTGTGTGTGTGTGTGTGTGTGTGTGTGTGTGCGTGTGCGTGTACTATAAAACTGCGTTAAAATGTTACCAACAAATAGTATGAAACATACGTCTACCTTTACAATAAACATATGCATAATTACTATAATACTTGACTAACGCGTGTTTTTAAATGTTTATATTGGTGCATAAGTGAGCGTTTCCGAAATGGAATTAAATTTCAACCAATATCTGGTACATTTTTTTAACAATTAAGTTTTTTTCAGAAAAAGTGTGACATAAAAACTGCTCTACCAAGAAATTCTAAATCTTATTATCATGACGAAAAAAAAAAATTGAAATTCTGATATCTCATTGTGTATTTTTTGAATTTACAAACTGGCTGATTATTATATGATAGTAATTTATTCTCTTTGAAGCTGCTTTTTTAGGAAACTGTTATAAAAGTTGATAGATTCTATCGATTGTTAGAGCTACACGTTAATGTAGAAATATATCGATCAGGAATATTATTTTTAATATTTCGTTTACAAAAATTTGTTTTTCAGTTAGAAAAACAAATAAAGTCATCTCTTCTAAACTTTAAACTCCAGATATATAGAAATTGACATGAGACGTAAGAAACGTATAACCTCAAAAGAGAATCAGAATTTTATTAAATTATTACTTGATGGAGACATATGTTTGAAATTTGCAAAAGAACTTAAACATAAAACAATCAACACATAAATTTAAAGATGCTTGCAAGAATTTTCAAATTTACCACTGTTAAGTAAAGATCACCAAGAGAAAAGCTTAAATAGACATTTAGTTCACATATAAAACACGGCATCCATGAAACAATTGTCAATAAATATAAACTAGCTTTAAAGCTAGTTTCCCAACTGCTGTTACTACTGAAAGGTATAGCTCAGTGGTTTGAATAGAGGACTAAAAATTCAATTATTTGATGATCTATTCTTTTAATTTTGATCTCTTTTCTCGCTCTCAATATATATTAGATAACTCCACTAAATCACTAAAAAAACAGCATAGCATGAAAGAAAAAGTTCTCAAGTTTAATAAAAACGAAGTTTTTCCATTGAAATATTTGCGTTATTATTATAAAAAAAGATCAAATTATTTTTTAATTATTTAATTTTTTTTTGTCCTTTCTAAGACATTCGAAGTTTTGGTAAAAAAATGTTTTTTATTTTATTTTCGTTAATTACAAGAGTTTACAATGGAAAACGTAATATTATATAACTCATTTTTCCCGGTGACAAACGCATTAATTTGGAAATTCTTGCAAAAACCAAATAATTATCGAATTTTAATGAAACTTTCAGGACTTATTAACAAATGAATGAAATTGTTTTTGAAATTATTATTTAAAAAAATTATTAGTAACAATATATTCTTTTTACATCTGCTACCCCCTCTTCACGTAAATTCATGAAATTCCAAGACATTAAATTCTGGAGGCAAAATTGATTTTATTAGTTAAACGCAGAACTCTTTGGGGAATGTAAATCATATATTTTTTTCCAACCATTTAGCTTCTTTTACCAAACATCTCCTTCAAATAGTAAAATAAAAATGCAATAAAATTATGACAATGTTTAAATTAGATAAGCTTTTAATTGATTTAATAAATAATATAAATTAAGGACATTATAGTTTGAAGAAAAATGTTTTTTTCGATTAATAATGAAATTTTCAAAGAATTTTACAGTATTTACATTATTCGAACCATTGTCCTCATCTTTGTTGCCATTTATACGACGTTTCAGCCGTTGTACCCTCCGGCCTTCTTCAGGTGCTAAGAATTTCGAACTGAACTCTTTATTACAATCACTGGGGTATATGATCTTCATTCTTTGCGTAGTAGTGCCTCTTTTGGTAATCAGGAGTTATCGCCCTCTAACCCTGTAAATTACTTGTTCACCATTGCTGTAGCCTGGTATTGTCCTTAAGTGGTTAAAGACGTTGTTTAGTTTCTGTGACTTGACCCAGAGAGTTGTGAATTCAATATTTACATTATTGTTCATTATTGTTCATTATTGTTTATTATTATAGAGTTCAGTATTTACATTATTCGGGCCACTTCTACAGCAGTGGCCTGAATAATGTAAATACTGTAAATACAACCTCATCTCAAAAATATAGACACATTCAAAGGAGAATTGTTTTCATTATAATAATTCATAACGTTTCAAAATATTTTTAACATGTTTCAAAGACTTGTAGACGTTAGGTTGGTAACTTATTAAGTAAAGACTATATTTACTAATCGAAAATTCAAAAGTTTAATACAAATCATAGAGCCATCGTATTTTTTAATAAATTAATTATTTTTTGTGTGTGCATTTAGAGTTTTTTGTATGGTAATTTCTATATGTATATTAAAAAGTCATGTTTTTCACAGTTTCTTTCCCTTACAAATGTCGAGCTGTCATCACATGTCAAATACAGAGGAAATGTCAGAAAGTTCGACACAGTGTTTAAGAAACAATTTTATTTTAAAATTCATGCTATAAATAAGTATACTTATGCAAATCAGATTAACTTAGCATTAAATTTGCTAATTTAAAAAAATAATGTGTCATAGATGTATATTTTATTTTTGAAATATTTTTAAACCCGAAAATTAACAATTGTTTACAAATGTGTTGAACGTTCAAAAATGGTCGAAAAATTGAGCAATAAAGAAATCGCCAAATCTAGATTCTAGATTCAATATAATTTCTGTTTAAAATACACCAGTGTATTTTGCTTACCTTACTGGAAAGTTTTCAGTTAAAACTAAAATAAAGTTTTGAGAAAACCTTTTTTTTTTTTAAATTCAATTTAAAAGTTAGTTATCGAAAATGAGTGGAGGTACTTAAATATATATAAAGGAAAACTCAACGTATCATTTAAATTGATTTTAAATTATAATTCATTTCTATAAGCTAAGTTGGATCATTTCATCAGACCACACCATATTCGTTTTATCCTGTATAAATATTTTCCCGGAATAAACATTTCTTTAAAATGAAATGGAAAACAAGTAACACGAACTAGAAAAGAGACTTTGGCCTTATCTCGGTTGGGAATCATTAAACCTGGCGAGAAGAGTTAATCATCCTGAGATAATGACCATAAACTCATTACACGTCCACTCACAAGCACATGAATACGTATATACATATAACCCTACATATTAACAAAATCACTTATACTTTCTACATACACATATGTCCATACTACCACATATGTACATACAAATGCATATCTGCGTACACCTACATATACACATAAACAACCATCCATCCAAGTTCACATATAAATATTGTGTTCACACAATCACATACGTATTTATACATATACGTATATCCCCGTACATACATGTCCGTACCTATATATATGTGAATATACAAATGTGCGTATGTGTATACCTACTAATACATACATACATACATATCCACATGTAATTATTGTATTCACCCACCTACATATTTATGAAAACTGGACCTCTATACGTATAAATGATACTAACACATTTACGCAAGTATACTAACGAACCTCATATATACTCAGAAACAAGTATATATTTACATATTTACACACATACCCACACATACACATACATATACACACATATTCACACTCCTGCCTGTGTATACATACATGTATATACACAGGCAGGAGTATATATATATATATATATATATATATATATATCGACGCATCGCTCATTCAGTAAAATGAATTAGAGCACTCATGCTATTGGGCGCGTATAATGATAAAAAGTCTGCCTTCTTCCAGCGAACGCCCATAGCCTAGAGGTAGAATCGCCGACTGACGCCAATTCGGTCGGGTTTCAATCCTGGGTTAAAAAGCAATCGGAGTCTAACCGTACTGATGAGCTGTGATACAGCGAAACAGATCTGTCTGCGGGTGACAATATATATATATATATATATATAAACTTTTCTACGTGGACACATCAATTTTCTTATTTCTGCGCTCTCGCTTCTCTCCATCCACGTATTCGCTTATAAGAACTTATACGTGTGTATGTACAAGAACCATGCGAACATGTACACACATACGCGTCCAGTTTTCCATCAAACGAGGTGACATACTTCAAATTACTTAAAATTACATACATTATATAAAAACGTTACATACATATACCGGCATATATCGTTTGGATTTCGATGCCTTTATTCACATACATGAGTATCCTGATCATTACAGTGGGTACAATCAATTCAAGGGCTATAAACAATTCAAGGGTACAATCAATTACATTTTAGGTGCACCCATATACACGAAAAATCATATATAACTATACAACTAGGTGCACCCCTATACACGTGAAATATTTGTATTAAAATGCATTTACAATCACATAATGCAAAATAGGACACTTAAATTCATACATAAATCAGAGTCGTTGCATATATATACCGACATGTCTACCCATTACATGGTAGATCGCCACTTTCACTTCTTCAATCCGTAAAATCCTCCAATGAATGATCAAACCAAGATAGGAATGAATCGGCAAGTATGACGGAATAGGGTAATTTTAAGATTCTATGTATTAGTTTAAATTTATTTTATGACGGCTTGTGAAAATGTTTTCATTTCTCTATGAGCTCTCTATACAGATATAACACTTAATATTTTATATTTTTTAAATAAAGTATATCTTGTTGGATTAACCTTGACATCATTATCTATCTATCTATCTATCTATCTATCTATCTATCTATCTATCTATCTATCTATCTATCTCTATAGTACAAGTAAAATATTTTTCACTTAAAAGAAGGATGTTACCTTTAACATCCCGACTCCAGGGTTTCATTTCGTATATGTACCCTCCGGGATTGACTGTTTAAGTTTCTTTATTTTCTTTTTCATATTCACTTTTCACTGGTGCAATTTCTTTTTGTTTTGTATATGTATCTCGTAAAAATTCAAGATATCTGTAAAGACAATATTATTAAAAGAAATGACAAAAGGGATATCTTTTATGCCAACGTGTTTCGTTTGTTGAGGAGCTTTATCAAGGCAAACGTATAAATATTATTACTAACCTATATTTGTACACATATGTAACGTGAAGGCAAATAATATCATCAAAACCAATTTGACTTGGAGACACACTGTGAATCAATGAAATTTCTCATCTTCAGCAACTTTGTAAATATTACATATCCCTCCTTTCGAAACCTCTCTGTTGTGTACTAACTCACGACAATACTGCAGGTATTCCATGCTCTTCAAGTTTTATGGGAATGATGTAATTTTATTGATAGCATTTTTTAATGTCGTTGCTCAATATGCATGCTATGATTGTTCGTTAAGCCTTTAAAATTTGAATTAGAGGACGCTCTAAAATATTCTAAAATGTGATCGTGTAAAAGGAAAGGTAAACTAGGTATGACGCTAAGTGACGTAAGTTTTTGGTATATTAGACAAAAGTGAATTAACGCTATGTTTTTATTTGAAGTAGCTATGATTTATTTTTATTTATTGTTATATTATTTTATAATGTTTATTTAATTTATCTTTTATAAAGGTGATGAGTTAACCGTTTTCTTTTAAGTTTGTAATGGCCATATATAAATATGTTAAGCTGAGAAAAGATCATTTCTTTTAAGAAAGATTTTTTTAAAAATTTGTAAGCCTTCAAAACAAAACTACTCTCCTTTAATCATCATAGATAAACTTTCCTGTCCCCCATCAGCATGGCTGATTCTAGTCTCCTGAAGAGCAACACATTGCGCCTTCTTCGGCCTCACTCTCTCAACTGACCTGAAGTGAAACGACTACATCGAATCTGCAGCTACATCTGCCTCTAAAAAGATTGGATCTCTGTGTCGGACCAGAAAGTTTTTCTCCTCAGAATCCATTTTGCACATTTATAAATCTACCATTCGTCCGTGCATTGAATACTGTTGCCATATCTGGTCGGGTGCTCCTGGTGTTCATCTCGGGGCTTTCGACAAAATCCAAAGAAATATCTGAAATATAATCAATCCTGACTTGGTTTCAGTTACTTTCTCACCAACGGGACGTGGCTTCCCTCTTTTCTACAAATATTTTCATGGCAATTGCTTTTCCCCCTGATGCCCGAATATACATTTATTCGCGCTACTAGATTGGCATCTACGTCCCACTCTTTTTCCATTCAAATAGTTAACTGCAACCGCCAATTCTATTCCAATAGTTTCTTTCTCTCACTTATAGTATGTGGAACTCCCTCCCGTTTACTTGCTTCTCTAATAGCTACAATCTTAAAAGATTTAAATGAAACGTAAGTTGCCATCATCTATCTTCTGGAACCCCGTTCATCTTTTATCCTTTTCCCAATACCCCACCTGTACCCAGTATTTCTCTCACTGTAATTCCCTGCGCACTAGTGATCGTTCCACCTCGTTTGGGGTGAAATGATTAAAAAAACAATCCAGGGCAGAATTAAGAGAACCATTTGAAAATCCTGAAAGAATTATGTAATAATAAAAACATTTATATAACCCCTTCCAAAAAGAAAGCTGGAATTATAAAAATAGATAAAAAAACACCTGTAAAAAAATATGAAAATTTTACTTGAGGATAACAAAACATAAAAAAGTAAAAAAAGAAAAAACAAAACATAATTTAATAAAATACACAGAAAAAATTAAGTTTGAAATCAAGAAATTAATTTAAAAACGAAGATATTTCCTAGTTAACACCCGAAAACACACACCTTTCCAGATTAACAAAAGTTCACAAATTAAGTTTTCAAATAAGGGACATTCTATTAGATATAGTAGCTTCCCAATATAATTAATTCCTTGCATAAAAATAATAAATATATTAAATAAGATCAGTTTGATGAGGTCGAATTAGCAGCAGATGTCAAAAACAACTTTCAGACTGTTGTTAACTGGGGCAAAGAATGGATTGTTAATTTTAATGCCTCCAAAACAAAACCGTCTATTAATCATCGGAAAGACTACTTTCTGTCTGCCAGCAGCATGGCTAATGCTAATTCCTAGGAGAGTGACTCACTGTGCTTTTTCGAGCTAATATTCCCGGTAGTCATGAAATAGAATTGAATTCATTGCTAGAGTAGCTGCTAAGAAAAATAGTTCACTGTGTCGTGCTGGTAAATTTTTTTCTCCAAAATCTGTCTTACATATCTGTCTACCATTCACTCGTGCTTAGAATATTGCTGCCCTGTGCTTCTGCTATATATCTAGAATCTTTGATAAAATCCAAAGAAGAATTATCAATGTTATCGGTCCTGACCTGGCGTTTCAACTTAAAGTTGAGCCGTAAAGTTGTCTCCCTGGGCCTTTTCTATAAATACTTTCATTGTAATTGTTCGGGTGAGCTCTTCGATGTGATACCTTAGATTTTATGAATTTAAGCGCAGTACTAACCTGGCAACCAGTTATCATCCATTTACTGTCGAGTTGGTTACCTGTAACCGTAAGTTCTACGATTTGAACAGTTTCTTTTCTCGTACGGGGAACTCTCCATGTTTTTCTGTCTACTTTAACTTAAAAAAATAACTGCAAATATTAATCGCTATCTCCTGTCTTCGTGATTACTCTTCTATTGTTTTCGATCGCTCCTGAATTTTATAATTCTTCCAAACCCAGTAACCTCTTTGTGTCTTTACTGCCTTGCCTGGGATGAAGCCATTTAAAAAATATCTAAAAAATAAATATATGGTCAATTTAGATATAAAATATTAGTAAACAAATGTTCTGGTAATGCTTAAATTTACTTGGAATACGCTTAACGGAATCAAAAAGAAAATTACCTCCCTAACCCTGAATAAGATTATAATAATGTATCCAATAATTACTAACTAGTGCTTTTTTTACCTTCGACAACAACTTAAAAAAATTATCGATGGGTTCCCACGCGTTTTGATGTTTTTCATTTTAGAATGCCTCGAAATTGGTCCCTTCAGAAATATTTTATCCCAATTGTTTTCTTATTTTATATACATAAATGATACTGTAATAATATATCTCCATGACACGATATTATCAGATAGACTAAATAACATTGAACCGTGGATGAATTTTACTTTTAAAACCAAAATTAATAATAAATTAATAAAAAAAAAATTAATAAATAAAAATTACCCTTTCTAGATCTCTAAATAGAATTAATAACGGGTTCCAAATAAAAGTTCGTAAAAAATCTATCAAGAAGACACTCAGAAACTAACATTCACACTACTGTAGTAGAATAAAAACTTTATTAATTATAAGATTTTATTTAAGAGCAGTAAAAATTTACAGCCCCCAGTATTTGCAAGAAGAACAAATATAACTTGAAAATACTTTTAAAAATATCGAATATATTTATTATTTCATTCACAGTGCTAAAAGGAAAGCATACAAAATATACAGCAACATAAAAGATAATAATAATAATAATAATAATAATAATAATAGATAAAAGCAGACATATAATATTATCTCCCAACAACTTAACATTAATGTTCAGATTAGTTTAACCAATCCTAATATTAAATTAATTACAACTGCATATAAAACCAGTATAGATATGATCAGAATAAAATGACCATAATAGCAACAATTCGGAAGCGGACATATTTAAGATAAACTGTAAGAGCCGTTCCTTACAACATATTGGTGAAACTTGCAAAAATTTTAAAAAAAGTATTAACGATCTACATAAAAATTTATCCAATGCATTAATTATACACAGAAATAACTTTAACCACAATTTCGCTGTTTCTAATTAGAGAAAAATATTTTACAATTAATAGCAAAAATTTTGTTACAATTAATATTAGACGACTTGTAAAAAGAGCATTATGACTCGAAATGTTAATATATATTGTCTCTAAGCGATCACAATCAAAGGACTTGACATTAACGTTGGACAGTATAGAAATGGCTTTGCATCAATACTAAATAGAAGAATAACATTATTTGACATTGGGCGAACAAATATCATATATACCCTGAGCAACGAAATCCCCAATTGTCGCTACCTTACCCTGATGATGACTTAAGAAAGTTTAGCTTAGACCATATTATTGTACCTTTTTTCTGAAATTAACTTCGGGCAATTTCCGAGGTATTATTAAATTAATCGATAAATATATCTGTCATTTCAAATTCTATTAACTTACCTATAGACTTCGAAACGGCTCAACCGATTTTCTTAAAAATTTACACAGTTGTACTATAAGCGTCTGCGAGTGTTCTTAGCTAGGTTTTGTGTCGAGGTACCTCCGATAAATATCGAAAATCGATAATCGAAAAAATCAGGCCATAGAAGGAGTGGTCCGATTTTAATCAAATTTGATACACTCATAGACAAAGACATAAGAAACGATATTCAGAAGTTTCAAGGTTGCAGTTCTTACAATAGTGCAGAAAATCGATAGTATATATATATATATATATATATATATATAAAAGGCAAGATATTTGTGTGTGTGTGTGTGTGTGTGTGTGTGTTTATCTGCCTGTATGTCTGTATTTTTTTTCAGCCCTTTTATTTTAGTTTTTTTCTTCGGGTTTGGCTCTAAGTAGGTATAATTGTAGTTCTTAGTCTCAGCCATGATACTTTTTACTCAGAGGACTTATTTAGCCTTCAAAATTCAGTTTACGACGAAAAAACTTATTTGATATCGATACTATGAAATCAAAATTTGACTTACATTCATTCATTTTTCTTTCAGTCTACGGTTTCGCTTTAACTGGAAACAACTATTACTTTTTCGTGCCAACGTCCAAAGAGTCTGAGCTCCAGGACCATAGATTTGTTTTAAAGCTTTCATTACACCCAAGCAACGCCAGGCTATAGTGCTAGTATATATATATATGCAACCTTCTACGTATTTATACTGTTGAAA
>JBBBDQ010001323.1:2177500-2255000 GCA_037127315.1 Ascarosepion bandense
GTGTTTATTCTTCCTTTTCATTACTTTTAGTCTTTTCTTTTACTATTTCCGTTTCCTGATCACTTAAAAAATCTTTTTAATTTCTTTCCTTCCTTCTTTTCGGATATTGCCTCTTCTCATTATTTTGATCCTTTCTATCTGATTCTTTTATTTCTTTTTACGTTCATTCCTATTTTCCTCTTCTAGTTTTTTCTTCACGTGTCATTACTCCTTTCTTTTCTTCCAACACTTGTTTCATCGTTTCCTATTTTCCCGCATAATACATTTTCTTTTCATTTCTATCCCATTTATAATCCAAAAATATTATAGAATCTCTTATGCTATATTATCGTTTATTTAAGGTTTTGACTTGGAGTCAGGGGTTCTTTTATCTTTCCAAATTTGGATACGTACTTTAGAACCGATTCGTTTTAGACAAGAAATAACCATTATACTTCAACGTTATTTCGAAATATTGCTCAAGAGGTCGTAAAATTAATACAAAATTTATAATGATTTTCCCTATTACTTTTATTCACGTTTTATTTTTCTAGATGAAGTTAATAAAAAAAATAAATTTTTCATCATCGATACAAATTATGAAGAAAAATATGTTCCATAATTACTTTTAGTGTATTAAATGTGTAACGACTATTATGTGATAGAGTGGTATCATATTTTAAAATCCTTATGAGATTCTGGAAACATTTTGCTGAAACGAATGAAAATCGCATTTTGTGACGTACAAACATAACACTAAGTAATAAATATAATTTTGATAATATAGAAAAGAATTGCTGTACGAGGTTTATTTAGATTTATGGCTTCAGCTTTACTACTTCATTTTTTATAGTTACTTAGTTTGTTCTCTACGTTTTCTTTTTCATTTATCTTTTTAATCCGAAAACATTAACCATGAGTATATAGTCAGTCAGTTAAGTGCCATACGTGATACACGCTTGGGCGATCATGTCTCGAAAGAGATATGACTGATAGGGAAGAAGATTATCCCGCAGTAGGTTGCCATTTCTTTCTGCGGTAGACTGGTTGCCGACCAAGGCTATAGAACTGTTAGGGCGCCGCCCCTATTTGACTACATAATGGACTGTTCCCATTGCTATATTTAGCAATGGTGGATTCTCTACGGGAGAATTCTTATTGTAAAAATATAAGAGAAGACTCGTCTGACGTGACAACAATACTAAAGGAGGAGATACAAAAAGAATTCCCGGAAGTATTCTCTGAAGGTTTGGGCAGATGTACCAAAACGTCGGCGATAATCAAATTAAAAGAAAACGTGAATCCGGTGTTCAAAAAGAAGAGAAACGCGCCTTATGCGACCATTGATGAAATTGACGCTGAGCTTGAAAGACTAGAAAAAATAGGCGTACTAACAAAAGTCGACTATAGCAAGTGGGCCGCGCCGGTTGTTTACGTAAAAAAGAAGACGGGAGAGATTAGAATATGCGCTGATTTTTCGACCGGACTAAACAACGCCATTGAAGATTATCACTACCCCCTTCCAAGCCCGGAGGAGGTATTTTCTAAGCTGAATGGCGGAAAGGTTTTTTCAAAAATAGACCTTAGCGACGCATATCTCCAAATTCCAGTGGAGAATGAAAGCTCAAAGCTATTGTGCATAAATACGCACAAGGGGCTTTACAAATACGAACGTTTGGCGTTCGGAATAAAAACAGCACCGGCGGTGTTCCAGCAGACAATGGACAGACACTATGCTGGCAGGATTAGATTTCGCGATCGCATATCTTGATGACATCCTAATAAAAAGCGAAACTGTCGAAGAACATAAGGGTCACCTACGGGAAGTTTTCAAAAGAATACGGAATTATGGCTTGAAGATAAAGGAAAGCAAATGTGATTTGTTGCTAGAAGAAATTAAATATCTGGGTCATATTATCAACAAAGATGGGAAAAAGCCAGACCCAAATCGCTCCCATGCGATTCGAAATATGCCAGATCCAAAAAACGTAAAGACATTGCAAAGTTTTCTTGGTTTAGGAGTTCATTCCAAATCTGCACAAGGTGCGTGCGCCTTTAAATGAGCTATTAAAAAAAGATAAAGTATGGTGCTGGTCTGAGGATTGCAAGAAAGCATTTAAGGACTTAAAAGATAGACTTACATCAGATTTATTTTTAGCTCACTACGATCCCAAATTAGACATCGTAATCGCTTGCGATGCTAGCACATATGGGATTGGTGCTTGTATATTACACAAGTGGAAGAATGGCCAAATAAAAGTGATTGCTCATGCAAGCAGAACACTGCTCCCGGCTGAGCAAAACTACTCACAAATCGAAAAGGAGGCACTGGCAATAGTGTTTGCAGTAACAAAGTTTCACAGATATATTCATGGAAGGAAATTCACATTGCAGACGAATCATAAACCGTTGTTGACCATCTACGGATCAAAAAAGGGACTCCCCACATATACTGCAAATAGACTACTGAGATGGGGTACTTTGCTTCTAAATTACAATTTTGACTTACAACATTTAGCATCAACAAAAATTGGACACGCGGATGGTCTGTCGAGACTCATTGCGAAGTCAAACGAACCCTTAGAGGACACCGTTATAGCAGCATTAAAATCTGAAGTGGAAGTGAAGAATACTCTCACTGGAACTGTCAGAGATTTACCGGTGTCATTAGCAGATATAAAAAAGGAAGCGTCAAAAGACGATTACATCAAAGATGTAAAAAATAAATTGCTGGAAAAAGACCAACGAATGGCAGAAACTTTTTCTACGTGCGACAACGTATTACTCTATAGCGAAAGAGTGGTAATTCCTAAAGTGTTACAGACGAAAATACTGAAAGATTTTCATACGGGTCATCCCAGTGTGAATCGAATGAAAAGTCTAATGAGTTCGTACGTGTTCTGGCCAGGCATGGACGCGGACATTGCGGCCATGGTGGGAAAATGCGAGGGTTGTGCGCTGGCGTCGAAATCGCCACAAGTACTACAAAAGCCTTGGCCGAAAACGGATAGACCGTGGTCGAGACTGCACATAGACTTTGCCGGGCCAATAGGTAAAACGTATTACTTAATTGTCGTAGATAGCTACACAAAGTGGCCGGAAGTTTTTCAAATGAAACAACCCACAGCAAAAAATACTATCAACAGACTCCATGAACTTTTCGCAAGATTTGGAGTAGTAGACACAATTGTCAGTGACAACGGGTCACAATTTACATCAAAAGAGTTTAAGGAATTCTGCGATACATTTCAAGTGGAACATATAACCACTCCACCCCATCCCCCACGTAGCAATGGTCTAGCTGAAAGATTCGTAGACACACTAAAGAGAGCATTGAGGAAGGCTACAGGGACGCCAACAAAAACGGCTCTACAGTTATTCCTACAGGTATACAGAATCACGCCAAACAAGGCAGCACCATCAGCGCTATCGCCAGCTGAATTAATGTTCGCAAGAAAAGTACGTTCAGTTTTTGATAAGCTAATGCCATCAAAGAAAGCTGATACACCTAATGTAAGCACACCCAAAAGAAAATTTGTGGTGAATGAAAAAGTATTTTTCAAAAATTATAAAAACAATACTACGTCCTGGATGAAAGGCAAAATTAAAGGACGTATAGGGAACATGCTCTATGTGGTACAAGGACCGAAATTTGAACATAGAAGGCATGTTAACCAATTAAGAAAGAGATTTTCGGAAGAGACAACTGTTGCGCCTGAAGAGATGGATGAAAATGTGGAGGATCTTTTTGATACATTCGAATTACAAATGCCTCAGGTACAAGAAGGTAGTACCAGGAAATCCACCCGCAAAAGGAAAATAACACATCAGTTGTCGGTAAACCCGAAAAAGAAAAAATACGACTGAAGCAAAAGTCTTAGGAGGGAGGTGTTAGGGCGCCGCCCCTATTTGACTACATAATGGACTGTTCCCATTGCTATATATAGCAATGGTGGATTCTCTACGGGAGAGTTGTGAGAGTCGTACGGGTTCGTACAGAGTCACTTGAGAGTCAGTGCGAGAGTTAGACACACTTCCGGTGGAGTACCGGAAGTAATCACCTACACACACGTCTTACGACAGATTGGACTATTGTATCTTCTCTATTGTAAATACTACTAATTCACTTCTGTACTTACTAACCGTCTTTCCGCGGAATACAACTTATATTCTGATTCTGTTGTTGAGTTATTCATTTACACTTGGCGACATAACAAGAACCCAATCTGTCCTGTTATTTAACCCATAACTGGAAGGAATAGACGGATTAATACCTTTCCCAAGGGTATTTGCGCGTAAGTGAATGCAATGAATTCGGCTAGAATTCGAACTCGGCTCCACGATTTCTCGTTCCGAGCCGATATCCAATGCACCACAACTACCCAGCTCAAATGACGCCATTTTAATCACAATTTAATTAAATTTTCAGTACCTGATTTTCTTACCTAAATAATAAGCTTTTCAGTTCTTATTAATGTTAACTCAAAGTACATGTGGCTAACTTTAAGTGTTCCAGGATTAAGATATTGATGGTTAGTGTTCCAGGGTTAAAATACAGACCAGTTTGAAAGAAAAACAAAATAAAACAACCAGATAGAGAAACATATATACTGTTAGGAAGGAAATTAGACTTAATAGTCATATTTTCATTTCTAAAGGAAGGCGTTAGTTAGAAATAAAGCCCCAACTTAATTTGTAGCTACATGGATAGTCAGTGATTTATGGCAGAGTAAAATAATTGGTCAGTAATTTCCTCCCATCTACTGAAGACAACTAGCACCGAATTCCCAAACGCCGAATTTCTATGTCGCAGAATTATCCAGAGTGGCTCGTTCACCACTAAATAGAGAGAGCTACACACAGCAGGTTGCCTGAATTGTTTATCAATGGTTCCAACTAAGATTATCAAGGCTTATACATCCTCCTGAAATTTGCTTACAATGCCGCATTGAATAAAATAATCAAAGAAAAGGGGTTAGTAGAAAAACAATTTAGACCTCTTCTTTCCCTATTTATAGTGGTCACCACTAAACACTGAAATGATTTTTTTTAAACGAACGATCAAGAGAAACATTATTCTTTTTGTTTATCACATATTTTATCCCTTGCGGCTAAACACAGTTATATTTCCAAACATCTTTTTACAAAACATAGCACAAACACACACACGCACGACACTACAACTGTAAAGCAAAACTGCATTACGGAGCAATTTTTGAATTATAAAAAACGCACTTCAACAATAAATAGCGACACCGAAGAAAATTTTAAATTCTTTAAAAAGTAGTTTTTTTTAATATTCATGTAAAAAATGTTCACTAACTTTTGGGGAAGTCTAGAGAAATAAATAAAATCGAAGCAATATAGCATGTATGTTAAATTCATACAGCTGCCCTGTGTGATGTTTTGTTTCAGGGTCATGGAGAAGTTATATTGTTTAGATTATTTCCTTATTTCAAAGTAACTTCTTGATTGTATGGTGGGACTTTGCTAAAAGCATAATTTTTTAACTGACTTTTGTACGGCTGTGGTATCCACAGCATTTTGATTGATTTCGTTACATTATTTTATTTTCACATTTATTTGTTTTTTCTTGCATTTATTTTTTGTGCTTCAAAAAAGTTTTCTAGATGAAAAAAATCAGAGCAAACAATCATTGTTCTGCTAGTATTAACGTATTAACCCTGGTTGAACAAAGATAGTTCATGCCATTGATTTCAAATTAGCTGAGCTTGCTAATATGTAGAATAGGTGATTAAAAAATAATTTTTACTTTGTATTCATAATTATTATGTTTAGTTCATGTGAAAGGGAGATTAAGGGCAGACAAAGCAGAAGGGGTGACAGGAAGTTTCCTTGAAAGATTCTTCTTCAGATATTCAGGCGATTAGAAGTGGTGTGATTAGGTATAAAATGGTTTTCCATGTTATATTTAAGAAAATTTACTATCACCGAGGAGACTTTGTACATTTTCAAAGCTTTGTGACACACTATCAAAGGCTTTACTGTAATCTATCCAAGATGTGCTGAGGTTTCTTTTTTTTTCTTGCAATTTTCCAGGATCGTTTTATTTATCAATAATTGATCTTTGCCTTTGTTATATTTTTCTGTTTTTACACAGGTTCGTCCCTCATTCTTTCTCGTTCTCGTTTGATCCAATCTGCATTGGGATTATATTCTATTGGCTTGTTCTAAAAATTCTCAAAAAATTTTGCACTTCTTCAATAGATAGCGGCTTTTTGACTTCTATAATTTTTTTTCTATTTTCCTGTAAAACTTCTTGAGGTCCGTTTGAAATATATAGTCAATAGTACCTACAACTTTTCATATTGTCTTGTTTTCTGTGCCATTAATTGCAGTTTCTGTAAGTCTTTCATTGATTTCTGGAATTTAATTTACTGCTTTATTTTTTTTTATTTCCGCTTGGTCTTCCTGCTTTTTCTTGTTGAAACATTTGTATTCTTTGAAATTGCATCCAGTATCGATAATTCACATCTGATTTTTTCAGTTTCTCAATTGCTCGTTTTAATTTTGCCTTCCAAGCAAGTTTCTTTTTGTTTTAGTAAGAAAAATCAAACAATTCAGTTATACTAAAGTATTTGATTAGTAAGAGTAATTAATTAATTAATTAATTAATTAGAGTAAGAGAAATTAAATTAATAAACTAACGGAAAAATCTAGTATGAGCACGATCATCATGATGTTGCGTTTAAGTTGTATTCTATTTATGCTGACTGCGTTTATTTTATTTTATTTTATTTTTATTTTTCTTAATCATTTCACCCCGAGCAAGGCGGAAACGCCACTGATGTGCAGGGGGTTACATAAATGTAAAAAGATTAATTAGAAAAGAGTGAGGAGTACAAACTAGTTAGAAAGGAACAATAGAAAGCTGAGAAAGCAGGTGCGATGACAGATACATAGGTGGAGAGAAAGGGAAGGTTATACAGAGGAGGAGAGAGAGCTAGAGGCCAGTGGTTAGTAGATGAGTATTGATTTTGCATTTAAATTTCAGGAGGTTGTAGCCGTCAGGAAAGCAAGAATACGGGAGTGAGTTCCACAGGCGGGAAGTACGAGAGAGGAAGCTGCAGGAGTAGAATTGTTGTCTGCATTTGGCTAACCTGACTGTGAATGGGTGGGACCCAGTTGCCAGTCTGGTTGCACGGGTAAACGCCTGTTGAGGAGGCATCAGTGACTTAAGCTCATCCGAGCAGAAGCCATGAAAGTATTTATAGAAGAGACAGAGGGAGGCCACATTTCGACGATGGGGAAGTGGCTGCAGTCGAGTCGCCAGATCAGTACCTATCACATTACAGACTCTCCTTTGGAGCTTGTCAAGAACACTGAGGAGAACGGCAGGGGCACCTGACCATAAATGGCAGCAGTACTCCATGCACGGACGGATGGTTGACTTGTATATATGCAGGATGGATTCAGGTGGAAAAAACATCCTGGATCGACATAGTGACCCAATCTTCTTAGCAGTAGATTTTGCTATGGATTCAATATAGTGGTTCCATTTGAGGTCTGGGGACAGGGTAAGTCCGAGGAGGCGTAGTGTATTACTCTCAGGGAGAATCACTTGGTCTATGCTTATGGGAGGCAGGAGAGGTTGCCTGTAATGGTTGACAGAAACAGCTTGGTCTTAGATGAATTGAAGTTGCCCAGTTCACCACAGAGTGTAGATCCCGCTCAAGGTCAGCAGCGAGATTATGTCTGTCCGCCACGACAGGTTTCTTACTGGAGCGGGAGTATATTGTAGTGTCATCTGCGTAGATGCCTACTTGGGACTTGATCTCATCTGGGAGGTCGTTGATAAAAATAAGGAAGAGCGTCGGACCCAGGATAGAGCCCTGTGGGACACCAGCATTCGTGCTGTAGGACGAAGAGGCACGCCCATTCAGAACCATTCATTTTGCGGTTATTTAAGAAAGATTGGATTAGATCAAGCAGGCGACCGGTAATACCATAACCGCGTAGTTTGCATAGGAGGCCAGAGTGCCAAACCCTGTCGAAAGCCTTGGAGATGTCCAGAGTAACCGCGCGAGCCTCGTCAGACTCATCAAGGGCCTGTAGCATGTACTCCGTTACGGTTGTTAGCAGGTCGGCCGTGGACCTGTCAAAGCGGAATCCATATTGCCTGTCGGAGAACAGTTTGTGGGCGGTGAGATGATGAACTATTTCAGCATTGATTATAGCCTCGAATACTTTCCCGAATATCGGTAGAAGACTGATAGGGCGATAGTTGGATGGGTCCGAGGGTTCACCACAATTCTTAAAGACAGGAACGACTGAAGAGAATTTCCAGCATGTAGGAAAGCAGGAAGCAGAAAGGCAGTAGTTAAACAGTTTAGAGAGGACAGGGGAAAGTTCAGAAGCACACCTCTTAGAGGACTATCACCCGGATTCCATCGTCTCCACACGCCTTATGGGGGTCGAGTTTTGAAATTACTCTGGATACTACTGTCGGGTTAATATATACGTCGTGTAGTTTGGCCTCAGTTCTAATAGGGAAGTCGGGTGGGTGCACTCCGGACGAGTCGAATGTGGAGTTGGATGAGAATCTGTGGGCAAAGCACTCAGCTTTGTCCGCAGATGACGTGAGAACCTCAAATCCATGGATTAAAGGAGGTATTGAGGATTTCCTATTGTTGAGCACTCGTTTACAAATCCTCTAATAGTCCTTGGAGCCGAACTTGCGGTCAGCTATGTGCTGTCGCATTCTCTCATAAACAACTGTTTGGCGTCATTTAGGGTTCTCTTGCACTCATTGCTAGCAGATGTGAACAGGCGCCTATTGTGATCAGTTGGCTGTCTCCGGAATAGACGGAAGTAATGGTTCCTGTGGGCAGTGGCGGCTGAGCAAGCCGGAGAGAACCACGGAGAGGAATGAGGTTTTAAGCAATACTTCCTGGTGGGTATGAAGGCATCAATGCCAGCTTTCACCCATGACGAGACCTCAGAGGCACAGTCATCAACTGATAGGTCAAACACTTTTCCCCAAGGGACGTCGCAGAGGAAATCGCGAAAGGCATCCCAGTCAGCTTTTTGGTAGAGGTAGGAGGTTCTATAAGTAGGGGGCTCCTGGGGGGGGGATGAGATTGGAAAGAAATACTGAGGGAGACTACAGCGTGGTCGGAGTTGCCGAGAGGGCAAAGCTGCGAGACTTGACAGGCGTCAGGCGCAGAGGTGAAACATATATCTAGCAGTGAGGAATGACCCGAGGGAGTGCTTGGGAAGCGAGTCGGGAAGTCCACCACTTGCGTAAGGGATTGGGAAATAGCAAAGTTCATGGCGTGAATGCCCGCCGGATCAGTAACGGCGTTTTCAAGCCACTCAGAGTGATGGGCATTGAGGTCTCCAAATACAAATATGTGGGCGAATGGGTGATAGGAAATAGCCTTATCTATGTCGTCGGCAATGCTATCTAGTAGGGAGCAGTCAGGAGAGGAGGGAGAACGGTAAAGAAAGAATAGGTATCTAACCGAACTGAGGAGAGACAGGCGGCTTTTTTGATTCGTTGTAGCTGTTTTTCTCAAAACAAAACTTGAATTTTTGTAATATTTTTTATACTTATATGCAATTGTTAGACATAACCTTGAAGAAGACAAACATACCTTCGAAATTTTGTTAAACACTGTTCTGCATATTATCTTTTCTTTTTCTTTTCTTATATCGCGCTCTTCTGTAATTGCATTATTATTATCATTAGGATTAACTATATAAATATGTACAGAGAGTCACGAAAAAATAAACATACATGACGAAAAAAGTCCTTAATTTAAAAATATCTTTCGGGTTTTTTTTTTTAAATAATAACCTAAAGACTTTAACGATAAACGTTTATCATCAAAGTCTTTGGATTATTATTAAGAGAAAAGACCGAGAAATATTTTTGATAATAAAATTATATTTTTTAATTCTTTTTAGAACATTCAAAATTTTGGTTAAGAATGTTGCCTTTCTTTTGTCAACGGATGACCATAAATTTATTGGTAAATTTTAGGGTCTTTTTGCAGTGAAAAACACATTGATTTTAGATTCTTGACGAAATCAGATAATAACAATTTTAATGAGATTTTTATGACTTACTCATAAATAAATTAAATTATTTTAGACACGTTTTTTTTTAATTCATCGTATGAATTTTTGTTTTCCATCTGTTGCCCTTACTTATTTAATTTTATGAAATTTCGATGAATGCATTTTTCGTAGAGCTTAGTGTTTATATCTAAACTTATTTATAAATGGAACTTTGTGTGTGTGTGTGCGTGTGTGTGTGTGTGTGTGTGTATCCGTTACCTATAGACTCCAAAACGGCTGAACCGATTTTCTTGAAAATTTACACAGTTGTACTATAAGTGTCTGCGAGTGTTCTTAGCTAGGTTTTGTGTCGAGGTAGCCCCGATAAATATCGAAAATCGAAAAAATCAGGTTACAGAAGGAGTGGTCCGATTTTAATCAAATTTGATACACTCATAGACAAAGACATAAGAAACGATATTCAGAAGTTTCAAGATTGCAGTTCTTACGATAGTGCAGACAATTTGATATCGATACCAGGAAATCAAAATTTGACTGACATCCATTCAGTTTTCTTTCAGTCTACGGTTTCGCTTTAACTAGAAACAACTATTGCTTTTTAGTCTTTCGTGCCAACGTCCAAAGAGTCTGAGCTCCAGGATCATGGATTAGATTTAAAGCTTTCATTACACCCGATCAACGCCGGGCTATACTGCTAGTTAGTTATAAGGACAAGTTCTTGGAGGATTTAAATAATAATTTCTTTTATCAAACACAACCTCAGCTACAGAAAATCGTAAAATAAAAAATGTTGAATAAAATTAAGCTACTATATAATTAGAATTACTATTAAAAATAAGGTATATTACAGACATTGTTGCCTTAAGAAAATAAATTTTTCCATGAATAATAATTTTTTAAAAGCATTGTTTTCATTCTTTTAAAATTAAGATTATTTTTTTTTTAAGAAAGGGAATTGTGTTGTCGACAGATTTGTCAATATAGCCGATTCTAACTGTTATGAACGTGGTTTTTGTCTCATAACTAAAATGCCTTAACTTATAGTATGATTCATGGTCCGTGGACGAATATGTGTGTGTGTGTGCAGCACGTGAAGAAAATGCATGGAACGAAAGAAAAGTTGACGTCTACTCACGGTTAACTGGAAGATACATTTATTTTACATGGAGAAACATTACAAAATATGTACATGCGGTATCAGCCCCAAGTTATCGGGTTGTGTGGCAGAAGAACATACATGCGTTCTTTAACCATTGACGACCATATTCCAAGTTTGTTCCCTCGTGCGTCCCACGTCTGAAATGTGTCGATGATCACGTGACTCGTGTGTACCCACTTTCAGTGGTAAAAAGAGAGGTACTCTCTTTAGGAACAGGAAAGGGTTAATTCCCTTGGAATATGTTTTATTCGTCCTAACATCTCCCTTTAAATTTGTCGCTTGTACGACTTCAGGTGAAGATCAACCTGCAAGTGCTGTGCTGGACGGCGGGTGCGAACTGACTTCCGGATATTTGGATCCTGTGTTTCAGCTTCAGTGCTCTGGGGAGTTGCTGGTGTTTGCTGTGGCAAGTCAAAGGTGTCCAACAAGATGTTCAATGGAATGGTAGGGTCTTGTTGTATTCCTGCTAGAAGATGTGATGGTCTCAGTTGATTGGAATGTCGAACCGAAATGGAATTTTGGACATTTACGTCGTAAGTGACGTTACCAGTTTGGCATACAGTCTGTCCTTGATTCCATGTTTCTGTGTTGTTCCGGTAGTCTCTTGTCAAGACTTGTTGACCGCATAAGAATTGTCTTTGAACAGAACCATGGCGGCGATTGTACTGCCGTTCCATTTTTGTGTTTCTCCTGATGGATTGTTGTGGTATTGGAACTGTGTTGAAAACAAATTTCAATGGAACAGTGAAGAGATCAAGTTCTTCAATTCAGTCTAAACCGATCAGATTTAGATCTGTGTCTGTCACGTAGCATGTTCCAGTGAATTGTTTATCACGGAAAGAAACAGAACAATTTAGTTCGCCAGTGAGTTGAATATCATTTCCTGATGCGCTCTGGGCAATGTGGTTTGTATTCAGTAGGTCGGGTTTGCCAATTTTTGTTCACCTGTTCCGTGAGATAAGGGTGATATCAGATGCTGTGTCGAATTGAAAACGAACTGGGAAATCGTTCAGACCAACACTGATGTATTTCCTGTGGGATTTGAAGTCAGTTTTGAAGGAAGCAGACACTGAATGTGATTTTCTCCTCTGCCTCATTTTTTTATGAGTTCCATAAGCAGACTTAGTTTGATGATCAGCAGATTTGGCTGTTGGAGGATGACAAAACTTTTCTTTGTGGCCATGTTTATGGCACACATGGCACTTGTGTTTTTTGAATGGACAAAAACGTGCATAGTGCCATTCACCGCAAGACCAGCATGCAGACAGTGGAATTTTCTTTAGGTTTGTCATTCGAATGAATATGACTAACTTGAGAAGGATGAGAAGTTAAGGTGGATTGTTGTTGAACCAACATGGTGTCTTTTCTTAAATTTAACAACCTGTTACATTCTGTTGTCAAATCCTGGACTGTTACCTTTATGTCTGTTTCAAGCTTTACTAATAGTCGGGAACGTATTTCCGAATCGTGGGGTGATTGTAGACCTGCTATGAATATTAAACATTTGAACTGGTCTTCTGTGAGTGTATGAAGGTAAAATCTCTGACACTCGCGATTCACACGTCCGGCGTAGGTGACAAAATCGTCCGACTGGTTTTTAGATAGTTTGAAGCAGTTGTAACGAACGTTGAACAGAGATTGTTGTTCTCCGAAAATGTCCGTTAAAATTGTAATGGTCTCGGTGAAGGTCAAATCGGAAGTTCGATTGGGTAAAATAAAATTTACGAACCTTTCGTTTTCTTTTGTACCTAACTTCCGTATGGGTAACCGTTTTTTCCAATCATCGTCTTTGTTTGGAAATTCGTGGTGAAAAGTGTCTTTCCATGAAACCATGAATAAAATGTGGAGCCGTTTTCGACGTCGTACGTAAATTCTGAAATTGTGTTTGAAAGATCGACACTAGATGAATTACCGGTGTCTTGGGACTGAAATTGTTGGGTTAAAGTTGTTATTAAATTTAATTGAGCTCTTTCAAATTGTTCTTGCTGTTGGGACAAAATTTGTTTCAGAACTTCTGCAGAAATAGACATTTTTTTTTGAGTTTGACTGCTTAAAATCAAAATAAATTGTTAATAATTTATCTTATTTTATTATTATTATTTTTTAAAGCCCAATTCCTCGTCACCAGTTGTTATGAACGTGGTTTTTGTCTCATAACTAAAATGCCTTAACTTATAGTATGATTCATGGTCCGTGGACGAATATGTGTGTGTGTGTGTGCAGCACGTGAAGGTACTCTGTTTGGGAACAGGAAAGGGTTAATTCCCTTGGAATATGTTTTATTCGTCCTAACACTAACGATTAAAAAAATCCAATCAATTTAGATTCGGTTTGCAATACAACGAGTGTTTTGCTTATTGAAAAGATTAAACTAAAATCATTAGCTTGGAATTAAAACTAAAATAAAAACTTAAAAAGAATCTTCATTTTTAAAATAGATTCTAAACCTTAGGTATCTGTTTTGTTTTGGGGGAAGGTATCTAAATCTATCTAAACTTATTCATAAATGGAACTTTGTCTCTGTGTGTGTGTCTGTGTGTCCGTTACCTATAGACTCCGAAACGGCTGAACCGATTTTCTTGAAAATTTACACAGTTGTACTATAATCATCAGTGAGTGTTCTTAGCTAGGTTTTGTGTCGAGGTACCTCCGATAAATATCGAAAATCGATAATCGAAAAAATCGGGTTACAGAAGGAGTGGTCCGATTTTAATCAAATTTGATACACTCATAGACAAAGACATAAAAAACGATATTCAGAAGTTTCAAGGTTGCAGTTCTTACAATAGTGCATAAAATCGATAATATCCAGGATATCGGAAATCGATACCACCGATATTCTATCGAATCTGATCATCCGATATTCAGCCAACAATATGGCTCATTTTCTCCAATTTTACTCCCGATGGGTACGATAAGTTTTCATGGACTTACTTAGGTTAGTTTATCCTTGGATGATTTATTTGACTCCGATATTGGAAATCGATACCGCGATATCCTTCCGGGTCTGATCAAAATCAGTTTTTCAGCCCGTTTATTTTAGTTTTTGCTTCGGGTTTGGCTCTAAGTAGGTATAATTGTAGTTCTTAGTCTCAGCCATGATACCATTTACTCAGAGGACGAATTTAGCATTCAAAATTCAGTTTACGACGAAAAAAACTTATTTGATATCGATACCAGGAAATCCAAATTTGACTTACATCCATTCATTTTTCTTTCAGTCTACGGTTTCGCTTTAACTGGAAACAACTATTACATTTTAGTCTTTCGTGCCAACGTCCAAAGAGTCTGAGCTCCCGAACCATGGATTAGTTTTAAAGCTTTCATTACACCCGAGCAACGCCGGGCTATGCTGCTAGTATATAAATAAAAAGCACGTTCGTGATACATATATGTATCACAAATAGCATCACAGGTACTGAAAAGGAAACGAAATGATCTTTACCGGTTATTTTCATTGTGATGGTCTCGGGTTGACAGTTCTCTGGCTGCGGAATCTTTTCTGGTAGAAAGAAGCCTGGACTCTTTGGTGGCGCTTAGAGAGACTACTCTGATCAACAGATATCTGGATATTTGTGTTACCATGTCACGCATGCATGTATTACTCTGCTCAACAGTTGTATAATATCGGGGTTCTTGTAGTGCCATGTCTCGCATGGATAGGTGTCCCTGCAAGCGCTTTCGGTGGGCAACCCCGAGGCCACACCTTGTTGCAGCCCTAGCCAGTTTCCCTCCCAGCACAGATCGTGGATAATGACTGCCTGTATCCTATACCGTAGGTCCCTTTCTATAAACAAAACATGACGAAACAAATCAGAAACAACTCTAAACCAGTTAAATCCAAACCACCTAAACCCATTAACCTTTCTTTCACTAATATCCGGGGCATTCGTACTAACTTTCCTAGTGTAGAAGCGTTCCTGCATGAAAAGTCCCCTGACATCCTTGCGCTCTGCGAAACTAACCTCAACTCAGCTATTCCCTCCTCTGACCTCTCTATCCTTGGTTATCTTCCCCTCTTAAGGAAGGATTCTATTGACCACATGCATGGGCTGGGTGTCTACGTCAGCGAACACCTCCCCATAGCTAGGGTGACTTCACTCGAATCTACTGACCACCAATACATATGTCTCCGCCTGTCTCTCCTCAGTTCGTTTAGTTACCTATTCTTTCTTTACCGTTCTCCCTCCTCTCCTGGCTGCTCCCTACTAAATGGAACCACTATATTGAAACCATAGCAAAATCCACTGCTAAGAAGGTTGGGTCACTATGTCGATCCAGGATGTTTTTTCCGCCTGAATCCATCCTGCATATATACAAGTCAACCATCCGTCCGTGCATTTATGGTCAGGTGCCCCTGCCGTTCTCCTCAGTGTTCTTGACAAGCTCCAAAGGAGAGTCTGTAATGTGATAGGTACTGATCTGGCGGCTCGACTGCAGCCACTTCCCCACCGTCGAAATGTGGCCTCCCTTTGTCTGTTCTATAAATACTTTCATGGCTTCTGCTCCAACGAACTTAAGTCACTAGTACCTCCTCGACAGGTGTTTACTCGTGCAACCAGATTGGCAACTGGGTCCGACCCATTCACAGTCAGGTTAGCCAAATGCAGACAACAATTCTACTCCTGCAGCTTCTTCTCTCGCACTTCCCGCCTGTGTAACTCGCTCCCGTATTCTTGCTTTCCTGACGGCTACAACCCCCTGAAATTTAAATGCAAAGTCAATACTCATCTACTAACCACTGGCCTCTAGCTCTCTCCCCACTCCCGTATAACCTTCCCTTTCTCTCCACCTATGTATCTGTCATCGCACCTGCTTTCTCAGCTTTCTATTGCTCCTTTCTAACTATTTTGTACTCCTCACTCTTTTCTCATTAATCTTTTTACAGTTATGCAGCCCCCCGCTCATCAGTGGCATTTCTGCCTTGCTCGGGTGAAATGATTAAAAAAAAAAAATTCCGGTGGGCAACCCTATTCTTGTCTCAGCCACGTTCTAACTAGTTTGTATTGCCATTAGCGACAGATAGTGATAATTATGTTGTCCTTTTTTTATCCTCAATACAAATCTCGTCATGACAAACTGAATGAAATGAAATACGACAAAAAACAGTAAACAAACAAACAAAAAAAAAAACTACCATCCTCAACCTTTATTTCTCGAATGTTTGTGGTATCAGTTCTAACTACAGCAGTACAGAATTCTTGTGAGCGAATATATATTATTGGTTTTATTCACAAAATGAATAATTCATAACATAAATATATGAAAAAGTTCAATAAGCCACAAAAGTATTTATATCAAAACATTATATATATATATATATATATATATATGTTTACTTATAGAAAAATGTTCACAAAAGACTTGCTATCTGAAATAAATTATAAAGTTTAGTATTTAACTGATGATGATTTCCACGAGCTTGAATATGTACGACTTTCTACTTCTGCTGTCAGGGATCAAAGACAGTGATTGACGTTCCCGCCTAACGATATCTCGTCAGATCACGTGACAGCCTTCTATTCTCGTTAATATTTATTTTTAGTTTTTACAGGATTAGTCAAGGGGAGACAACTTTTGGAATGATCGCTGGATATATTTACACTCGGTGAAACCAATTTAAATTATTTCATTGCTACCAATGAATTCAGACTATTTTCCTCTTTGCTGAAAAGATCCAGATATTCGCATTAATTACCTTAGTTTTTAAATACGAGATAATCTTCCAATTGTAAGTTAATTTTTGCTCGAATCCTCTGACAACTCTTTCATCTGCTTTCAATTTTCATTATTACACTCTGTTAGCTATTTATTTTTCTTTATCGCCATTCTACTTTTTCGGACTGCAGCATATTGGACATAATCTCTGACAGTACACAAAGTTACTCTCTCTCCATCCATCTGCGAATATCTTTATGTTCGGTAATTTAATGCACATCACGACACGTGATTTAAACACACTAATGTTACCAATGTTGCTGGTATTCAGGCTTTCAGTTTTTCCATTGTTCTCTATTCGTTTCCCTAGCAGATCTGAGTATCAGACTTCTTTACTTAATTGATTTCTTACCTCTTCTCCTAGTTCTTGCTGAACTTTGCAACACTGTCTTCATGGCAAATTGGATAACTCTGTAGTATTTTTTTATATTTCGTTTCAATTTTCTATTAAATAAGAAGCTCCTATTGTCAATATCTCTTTCCGTTATTGTGAAATTACTGATTCGGATTCACTCCATGACATTCTTCGAGACACCCCTTAGACTGATATTTTTAAGCTTCATATCGAAAATTGTGCCACTGTGGTTTCCTCTTGGATCAAAGCCGACATAGATGCTTTCATTTCCTCTTAGAAATATAGGAGAAACCTCAATATTCTTCATGGTTTACAACATGGTTCTGTTTACTGAGAGAATGAGGCACCGTATTGCATATAACAACTTTGGCTCACTGATTTCTGGAGGCTTTATAATAGTTTATTAATTGAGGTAAATTTTTTATTCCTCCTCTCTTTAATCAATTTATGGTGTTAGCATCTTCTGTTGACAAATCTGAATATTTCTCTCGTAAATTCTACCTAAGCTCTACTCTTGACTCATTTGTACAAAATTTTTCTCTTTGAACATTTTCTTCTTACAAATTTGTTATAGTGTTCAGTTAATAAAATTTCACTTATTTTACAAGTTAAACACTTTTATTCTTTCAACCATTCTTTCAACCTGATGGTATCTTTAAATGTAAGGATTGTCGGCCGTGTTTGTGAAATGGCCTTGTATCTGACAACTTACGAGAGACATCACAAAACTTCAAACTCACACAAACTACTTCCAATTAATAACACCATACACCGTATACAAGCATCAACTCAGAAAAAAGCAACTCTTCACTGGACAATGACTGATGACAGCAAACACACATAATAAAGCGACCCGTGACTAACAATCTGATCGTAAACAATGAGAACAAATTTATCATTTATTTCATGCTTTAAACGACCATAATCACATGGATACATACGGACATGCATGAACATATTCAGAAGTATTTTCAATATTTATCAATCTGCGGTGGGGGGTTATAGGATACAAATCCTATATCATCCAACAATTAACTGAAAATTTCAAGATAAGATGTTAAATTTATTTTCTAACCAATGAAGAAAAGCGATTTGCAGAACTGAGAGAAAAGTTATCAGCGATCCAGTGCGAAAAGGTGAATCGGTATAAAGGAAGAGGGAAGAAAAGTCAGAATCAGTCAAATGAGAGCAGAGAGAGAGAGAGAGAGAGAGAGAGAGAGAGAGAGAGAGAGAGAGAGAGAGAGAAAGAGAGAGAGACGACACGCTAAAATGTAACAAAAGAAACTTCACGTGTTACAGACTCATTCTCTTTCTTCACTCACGCTAATTTCTTTTACCTCTTTTTCTCTATCCTCAACTTTTTCGCAGTCAACAAAGACGATAACAACAGCAGCAACAACAACAACAACAAGATACTTTAACTGACTCCTGAAAACTAACGACCGATAAGTACAATTTACTTATTGCTCCACCGTCTTCACTCACACGCCGTTAAAGAAACTTGTTAATCTTTCTACATACGCACATTCTACTATTATCTACTATAAGCACTGAATTCATTTAACTAAGCACATTTTCCTCTTTGAACTTTTTCTTCTTACAAATTAGTTATTCTGTTTAGTTAATAAAATAGTTAAATGAACGTCACATCAATTTACAATTGTGTTGGCTAGATGTAATCGCAAATTCTATACTTTTTCTTTCCCCGCTTGTGGAACTCTATTTTGGTTCCATGCTTAACTGTAATCTTAAAAGTTTAAATGCAATGTCAATCGCTATTTACTGTCCTGATTACTCGTTTGTTTTCGCTGCTTAGTAATGTTTTCTGTTTTTTAATACTTCAACACCCATTGTGCCTTAAGTTACTTCACTACCTTGCACGGAGTGATCACAAAACAAAAAAACAAAAAAAACAAAAAGAAATAGAGAGTAAATAAAAAGAGAAAAAAAGGACGTGGAGAAACAGTATGAGAGTGCGACACAAATAGAAATTATATATCTTAGATAAAGGCAGTTTGTAATGAGGGGTTAAATCATGTTTCGTAACTTAAATTATCATTCGTAACCCGTTGAGGATAAATTCCTCTCTGAACTTCAAGTGACCTTTTTGAAACTGAAATCTTTTTTAATCTTATCTCCGTGAATTTGTTTTCGTTTCATTTCATACATGTTTATCAAGGTTATCGTTCGTATCAAGGTTTTCTTGAATCTAGCTAATCTGGCTTTTAGCGGTTTTGGCAAACACAATTCTCAATACTAACAGGTCTGGCTTCTTTTTCAAATATAATCAACGTCATCAAGTGTGAGGCTTAATGCAGGGTCATTAATTTCTTCGTTCTTTGATCCAAATTTCTCAGTTCTTCTGTTGCTTTGTTGAAGAAAGGTCCCAAATATTTTAATGGATACTTCTTAAATATTTATTCCTTTGATTGTGTTTCTACTGTTAAGTTTATTGGCATCTTCCTTGTTCTGAGTTATTTTTTTCTGACTTTATCTTTCGTTCTCGGTATTTTTAGGTACTTTTTTGTTCTTTTTTCCGCTCATCATTCTGATAATATCCTCGACGCATAGTTCAATTCTTTACTTTGCTTCTCTTTATCCTTTTTTTCCCCTATCATCAGCATTGTGCTTTTCTCATTGTGCTTTTCTCATTGTACTTTTTCTCTATTCTGAATTCCATCCGATTTCTTGGGTGAAGATCATGACTCATTCTATCAAAGTCTGAAATTCTTTTTTTTTTAGTCATATACATTAGTCGGTTGTGCTTTTGTAAATTTAAATTAAGTACCTCCACTAAATCTCTGAAAAAACCGCATAGTATGAAGAAAAAAAGACTCCAAACTTAATAAAAACAAACGTTTTTCATGAAAATGTTTATGCTATTATTAAGAGGAAAGATCAAAGTATTTTTAAATATTTATAAAATAAATTTCTTAATCTTTTTAAAACATTTGAAAATCTTGTTTTGATTTTAGTTCGCGGGGAACCAAATCGTTGCGAGAGTTTTTTCTGGTGGCAAACACATTAATTTGAAACTTCTTACAAAAATCAAATAATTGTCGGATTTTAATGTAAATTTCAGGACTTATTCACAAATAAATAAAATTATTTTTGAAATCATTATTTTTATTCATTATTTTTATAAAATACTGCTAAAAATATTTTTTGGCATCTGTTACCTCCATCCTCATGAAGTTCCAAGAAATTAAATTCTGTAGGCAAAATTGGTTTTATTAGTTAAATGCAGAACCCACTGGGGAATGTAAAACATGAATTAATTTTTTTAAATCATTTAGCCGCTTTTACCGAAAATTTCCTCCAAATAATAAAATAAAAAAATCAATAAAACTATGACATTATTTAATCAGATAAGTTTTTAATTGTTTAATAAATAATATAAATTAGACATTATATTCTGAAGAAAAAATTCGATTAATAATGAAATTTTAAAAGAATTGCTTTTAATTTTTTTTATAAATTTTAATGATTTATAAAGTTTTAAAAATATTTGTTACGTTATAAAATGAAGACAATATTTACTCATCGAAAACTGAAAAGCTTAATTCAAGTCATCTAGCTATCGAATTTAAAAAATAATTTTCATTATTTTTATGTATTTGAAGTTTTTTTGCATGGAAATTTCTATGTTTACATTAAAGAGTCATGTGTTTCAGGGTTTCTTCCCAAAACCGGAAAAAATTGTACTATTATGTCACTTGGGGTCGCAATACACATCTTATCTCGCATCTGGTAGCTGTCAACACATTCAAATACGACGGACAGGTAAAAAAGGTCAACTCTGTGATTAAGAAATAGTTTTATTCTAAATTTCATGCTATAAATAAGTAAAACTTGTGTAAATCAGATTAATGTAACATCAAATTTGCTAATTTTTCAAAAAATGTCTCACAGAGTTATATTTCATTTTTGCAAGATTTTAAAAACCGAGAATTAACTTTTGTTTACAAATGTTTCGATCGCTCAAAAATGGCCAAAAACTTCAAAAATTAAAAACAAAATCTCAGAATTTTAAATTCCAATCAATATAATTTGTTTGAAATACACCAGAGTATTTTGCTTACTGGAAATAATAAATTTAATCATTTAGCTTTCAATTAAAATTAAAAGAAAAGTTTCAAGAAAACTTTTTTATTTTTAAAAGAACGAAGAAACTTCACAGAATGTACTCCCTTCACGATATAAGAAACGCTGCTCAAAACTCCAAAAGTTGGTATTTGGTCAGATTTAATTAGTGGCTCGATCTGATTTTTAGAAATTCAATTTAAAAGTTAGTAATCGAAAATAAGTAGCGGTACCTAATTTAAGTGCTCTATTACAATTCTGCATAAATTCATTTAAGCAAAATCAATGATATGACTGAAAGTAATATAAAGTGTTTGTGTTGAAAATACCTCTTCTTAAGTCGCCCGGGCTTTAAGGTATTTTTTTAAAAGTAATTCTACCAGTCAAATCTTCAAAGATTTTTTGCTTACTCAGTGAGAATCTCACTCATCGCTGGAAATGTATTCACGATGTGTATCTCTGATATTCAGATTGTGAGGGTTTTTGAAATAACTATGGTGTACTAGCTCGTCATCCTTTATTCAGTAAATAATTCCACTGTATAAGCTAAGGACAAGTGGTCCCTTCTGTTGGTCATCAAGAGAGCACCTACTAACCGTGATACTCAAATTGTCATTCCCGTTCATCGTTTGCATAATATATTATTATTATTAATAATAATAATCTAGTAAAATAAGATAAGATCTAAAATAATATTATCCGCGAGGTACAAAGATAAGTTGATGATTTGGAATCACTTTCAGCGAAATGATGTCAATTCAGAACAGAACACCCATTAATTCTTTATATTTAATCATGCAAAAGATAGAAAAATAAGCAAAATCAACTTTATATTTTCATTTTCGGCAAAATTTTAATATACTTTCTATCAATTACAGTAATACAGAATTTTAAAAGTTCAATAGGGATTGCTTAAATTAGACAAGCAAAGAGTTTAGTTAGCCATACTTTAGACCATAAGTAAATTAAACATTGAAACAGACGTTTAGTGAATATATTTTTAAAAAATCATGATGTATTTTTAGATATATTTGTCACTTTTTGTTACATTTTTGATTTGCAACTAACTGTTCTTAATTTGTACGAGGTCCATCCCAGAAAAGAAGACTCAAGTTTAAGCAGTTTGCAACAATTAAGGCAGACAACGTTAAGCTGACAACTCCGCTTAAAAAATCCAACACTTAACTATAATAACTGATGTAATAAATTCACCGACCAAGAATCAGTCAAGGAGTTAAGATATTTCATATATCAGAGCGACTGAAACTAGATTCACAAGCGTCGAGTGAACCTGAAACAGGAACCGAACCTAGCATTACCAACAAGAAACTCACACAGTAAGAAAGAATTAATGTGAATACTCAGGAAAGATGATTGGATAGAAGCCATGTTGAATGAACATTTCGAAACTATTTGTCATTCCCGAATTCCACGCTTTCTAAAACAGTAGAAATTTAGTGTTCGAATAAAATGGTGTGCAAGTGGAAAAACAACGCCTATTCCAGCCAGCTAGCCAGCCAGCCAGCCAGCCAACCAGCCAAAGAATACAGCAAGAACGTAGGTTTGTCGAACCTAGCAAAACCTGCAAGAAAGTCGGGATTGTCAGCCTGCAAGACCAGTTCAACAAAAAAGAAAAACAGGCCTATCGAGCTTATTAATCTTTGCCATAAGTAAAAGTCATTTACAAGAACAAACCAGCCGACAGATGAGGTGACGAAAATGGCAGTAGAAATAACAGTTATTATAAAAGAAAACAAAAATAAGAACTTAAGAAGGCAATGAAAAAGAAGACAATCACGAGCATTTATCGACCAAAGTGAGCTGTTGTAATTAATCTCTTTCCTCCAAAATTGACACTTGATGGTGTGGTAAGTAGAAGTACATCAGATTCACCAGCTACATCATAGAATCTGGAATTCTTCGTTTAGATTCTGGAATTCTTCGTCCACTTAATCAGTGGACAAAGAATTCCAGAATCTAAACAGTCAAGCCTGAAATATACATACGTATACTGGCAAGAAAAGGTATACCTACATGCTTTTAAGGGCCTTTACAAGGTTCAAAAGATCGAAATCAAGAACATCAGTGATCAGAGCAATTTTTCAGATGAACCTAGGGTCATTACATATTGGCAATGAGTGGGAGACATTCTCAGTTTGATCGAGTTTGAGCGTCGTAGTCTGAAAAGAAGGAAGAAACTTCACGATATAAGAAACGCTGCTCAAAACTCCAAAAGTTGGTATTTGGTCAGATTTAATTAGTGGCTTGATCTGAGACTTTTTCAACACACCATCGTAGAACCTTAAAATAGTTCCAATGGTATCAGCGGAAAGATTGATTCAGCTCACATTATCACCGAATTGGTCTTGTATAGCCTGCTGATGTGCTCATTCGTCTCCATTTAGATCTTTTTGAGATACCAACAGAAATATCCGTCATCCTGGCCATATTGAATGCATGCTTTCTCATCTGGAGTCTTGTTGCTACCAACGAAAGTTTGTTGCGTTTGAGAGAAAGTTGTCTCAAGTTGAGGCGAGATTTGATCGCCTTTTTCTTGTGCGATGGTCAATTTTTACCGTGTCCGAGTCGCTATGGTGTAGGCACCTAACGACTTTGCCAAATGATGTTTCTCTGATTAAAAGTGATAGACTTTATAACGGATTGGCTCTAATATAGATAGGCGCACAGAGTTAAAGAAAGCGAATTCTATCTTAATTGATATGATCAATAAGGTTTAACTAATTTATATATATATATTTTATCTTGAAGCAGGACAAGCTTATATTTGACGCAGAAAGTACATGTGTACTAGGAAATCTCATAGATGTGTGTTATTCTCTTGACAAGTTTAAATTTTGAAAAAGTTGGTCAACTGATAGACGACATAGGTCAGCAGGTCTTGTAGTTAGTTGCTTTGAAGTTGTTATCGTAACCGGAATTTTTCGTTTAGATAAATAATCCTGGAATATATTTTGGAAGGTCCTGGAATTTTTCTTGGACTGACTGATTTTGTTTGTAGAGCTGAACAAAAATTGAAGGTAGCGCAGACAAAAGTTGAATCCTCAATTTAGGTTTGCCTTCTAACTTTGAAGTTCAAGGTTGACTTGTGCTGCCTTTAAAATTTTTCTGATCAATTGGCTGTACTTGACCTGAATAATGGTTTCAGTGCGTCTGCTATTATACTTATGGAGAAGCAATCCGATGATCTACAGGCATGCCACGAATGTCTGAGAATGTTGCTTTTAGCGAATAACATATACGCCCTGTAGCTGGCTTTCTTGTAACGAACATTGACGGAGAAACCACTTGAGAACAGAGCGTTTGAATAACTGACCCGGAGTTTATTTTAAATTCAACTCAAGCCTATGTTGACCACCTGTACATCCGACATAGTCAGAATAGGGTCTTAAGAGAAAATCGTTAAGTCTCGACTTTATGATTGCTTGGTCCAACAACTTTTAACAACTTTGAAAAACATTATATAGATGTACAGAAAAGAGGACCGTTGTGACTCGACTTTGTTGGGGGGATGGTATTTTCCACGTTGTTAGGCGTAGTTAAAATGCTATCGTAGAACGCGCAATTAGAAAAAAAGCGTACGAATGGATCTTTTTCCATGACATCAACCTAAGGTGAAGATGCCATAAAAAAGATAACATTCCGTTAATTGAAATGAAAGATGGTAAGTACTTCTGTATTGAGAGGAAGCGAAACTCTCTTTGGAAATCTAGACTGAAACAAAAGTTAAAATCCTGTTTCCGTCATTCTTGTCAGCATATTTTTTATATACTCATCTCGATGTCTTTTGACCGCACTTTTTATTTTTAAAATACTGTCATCTCTTAATAATTCACAAGCCAACCATTATTTTTACCGCTTGTTCTCCGATTGAAGAACATTCCATTGAAGTGAGATTATAGTTTTTAAAAAACATCGGCCAAATTTTTTTTCCTTAGAATAGCAGTAAGTCTCATCTTAAACCACAATTATATATAGTTGCGCATCTTCTTCATCTTCCGTCATTATCATTACGAATTTGACATAATTCATGGGTAATAATATATGTTCATTGAGTAAATTCGGCATTGTCACGAACGGAAGGAAAACTTGTTTGGTAAAAGCATACAATGCGAATCTTCACGAATAATTTTTTTTTATTTAAGAGTTGGACACTATCATGGATCAATCACCTTTTCTTTAAGATTGTTCGGAAATATTGTTGACAACAGATTGAGCAAATCCCGACAAATCATTCGCTGTAGGCTAACTAAATTAAAAGACGTTCAACGCTAATTTATCATAATTAGATAAAATGAACGAAACAAAAAGATTTGTTGAATAAAAATGTCTGTACATGATTTTTATTCAGAAAAAGAAAAAAAACACACTTTATTTCTTGATTCTCTTCTTATTAATTCTATCTGGACGTTCGTCGGATAGGTGATCCAATATTTCACTTTAACTCAAAATCCTATTGATAAAATTTCCTAGACTAGCATTTTCCCTATTTTTCCTCGATTTAAATTTTGTATCTGAATGGGATAAAGAAAATTATTTGATTGAGATCATAGCGAACATGGCCCACGATGAAAACGCTAAATTCATTCAGTTACTGAAGTCTCATTTGATATCAAATGAAGACGAGATTTTCAGCCTGATCTACCAGGTTAAAAACTCATAGACCTTCTACAGCACAGAACACATACAACAGCAGAATCATTCTGATGTGTCATCCTGTTGAAAAAAAATGACTAGCTCACTTTTCAATTATAGATCATCAAACAAATATGGGAAGAACAAATGAGTAGCGTTTGTCAGAAGTGATCTTCAAGAATTATAAGAGTTCGGTCACAAAAGATGACATCTCATACATTTGGATATAGTTGAGGGTTTGTATGTCTGTATATTGGTTGAAAATTTTTAAACGGCTACTTTGACTCGAATGTCTCGAATTTTCTCTTATCACTAATAAAACCTGCTGCAAAGGATGACAAGCATTAAATGTGTGTGTGTGTGTGTGTGTGTGTGTGTGTGTGTGTGTGTGTGTGTGTGTGTGTGTGTGTGAGAGTGAGAAGTAAATTATAGGTTGCATAATAAGACAGATTGGGTTCTATAGTCTTGGTCGGCAACCAGTCTACCGCAGAAAGCAATGGCAACCTACTGCGGGATAATCTTCTGCCCAGTCAGTCATGTCTCTTTCGAGACATGATCGCCCAAAGCGTGTATCACGTATGGCACTCAATTGACTGAATAAATCATTTGTACCTCATCCTCATTGCAGTCAGTTATTTTTTACCAGAAAAACACAAGATTAGAGTAAAAGGAATTCATAGATAGATAGATAGATAGATAGATAGATAGATAGATAGATAGATAGGAAACAGAGAAAATGGATGCTATGGGGTAATGTGGGAGAGAGTTTTATTGAACGACTCGTGATCTTTTTGGCGGCCGCCAGCTATCAACTTAGTGTCAGCAACATCTGTTGAGAGTGGTTGTATAAGCGGAGGCTCCGTTCTCCTAACACGGTCTGGTGGCAGCAGAACAAGAAGTTTTGTTCAGTTGGGAGAGGGGATGGCAAAACGGTAAGAAAAGTGCGTGTGTGCAAGTGAAAGGTTAGAGAAGAGAGAGAGACAGACAGACAGAGAGAGAAAGAAAGAAAAAGAAAGAAAGAAAGAAAGAAAGAAAGAAAGGGTATGAAATACGGAAATAAATAAACTCTGAAAAGAGGAAAAGGTTTTAATAAAATTAAAAGACGGAATTAGACGAGAAAGCGGAAAGAGAGGAAGGGAGAGAGAGAAAGAAAAGACTAAGAGAGGGACTGAAAAGAACAGAAATGCAGACAGAAATAATCATTGATTCTTTGTATATACAACATTTATTTCTCATTAGACTGTTCTCTCCTCTCTCTCTTTGCTTTCTTCCTCCTCTTCTTCTTCCTCCTCCTCCTCCCCGTCTTTCTCCTCTTCTCTCATTATACATGTCTTCAATAATGGAGGAAAGGAAATGAGAATGAGAAAAGTAAAACAACTTAAAAACGAGCATCCATATGTTAAATTCAAAGCCAGTTCAACAAAATTAACGATTTATTAATAACAGATAGAGATAGATATAGATAGATAGATAGATATAGATAGATAGATAGAGAGAGAGAGAGAGAGAGAGAGAGAGAGAGAGAGAGAGAGGATTATGAAGGGAAAATAAAAGGATGAAGTGTTAGGGAAGGGAGAAAACAGATTGAATAATGACGGGTTAAAGCGAGTAAATCAAGGAAAGCACTTGAACGATAAAACAGCCACGCAGAGAGAGTCAGAGAGAGAGAGAGAGAGAGAGAGAGAGAGAGAGAATATATATATATATATATCCGCAGACAGATCTGTTTCGCTGTATCACAGCTCATCAGTACGGTTAGACAGCCCATTGCTTTTTACCCAGGAATTGGCGTCAGTCGGCGATTCTATCACTGAGCTACGGGCGTTCGGTAGAAGGAGACATACTTTTTAGCGTGTATATTATCATTATACACTCCCAATAGCTGAGAGTGTTCTCATTCATTGATATTGATATATATATATATATATATATATCAATGAATGAGAACACTCAGCTATTGGGAGTATATATATATATATATATATATATATAGAGAGAGAGAGAGAATCAAGAGAGAGAGAGAGAAAAAGAGCAGGAGAGGGTAAATCTCTTTTATGATGCTAGTGATGGTAGGTGTTCGTGGTTAATGCATAGCATGGAGGTGAGTAGGTGTAAGGGAGGTTGCGCTTTTTACAGAAAGGACATCAGAGACTCAACAAGTCTGACATGGCTGACATTTTCGAGGACAATAGTCAAGGTTAGTTGTTGCCAGGTAAAGTAATGCATGGTGAAATGTGGAAAGTAGAAAAAAGGAAGGTAAGAAGTCAAGAAAAAAAACAAAAAAAAAAACAGTCAACCTAATTAGGTCTAGAAATAGCTCACTTCACTTATTCGACAATGAATTGTCCTCCCATCAGTTGGCCACAGCGATGATTCAAATCATACTCTTCCAAAGCAAAAAACTTTGTTTCCCCTTGAACATTTTCTGATAGCTCTTATAATAATCTCTCGCAATTTTGTGTATTATTGCTGTGACAGAATATCCATATTAGATATGGATATACATTAGATATTAGATAAACATCCTATGTTTTATTTTTTATACGTGTAAACTTGATTTCGTACAGTAAATATTGCAAAAACATGGCTGCTTAATGATCTAAATATTTTCCTTATAACACACTACATTAAAATTATTTTGGTAGATATTTATATTTTTAGCTAATAGAATTTAAAGTACGCATACACTTTGAGTATTGCTTGGAAAGGAAGTGGAATAATTGCTTCTACACAGCATATAATAAATTCTTAATACAATTAACAATAGATAGAGTATAAGGTTTTAGACAAAAATGACCTAGATGACAAATGATGATAGTTACAGCGCAAGCATGAAATATACAGTAATATCAGACTATTCTCCTCATCTTTACTGTTATAGCGTTTCATTGTGCAACCCGGTCTTCATCAGATGCTTGTCAATTTAGCTATTCTTCAGGAAATAGCTACTGAACCCTTTATCTAAATATGCATGTAGATTTTTTTTGTTTCGCTGACCATTTCTAGGGACACCTTGTCTAGTTCTTATTTAATACTTCTCATTTAATGCTTGTCCTCTTTCTACTGAGTTCAGGGACGCATTGTTTGGTCCGGAAATTGAACTCAAAATTACTATGTCAAAATCCAAATGCCAACTTTATGAACAAATGTTTTAATCTACAAAACCTAATCTGCCTGTTGATGAAAAGTTGCTGCTACTTGTCAGGCTTCTCTTTCTTCTTGCTGCTGCTACTGCTGCTGTTGAAGTTTTGTTGTCATTTCTCTTTCTCTCTTAATTAAAAGCTCTCCGATTGTATTAATTTCTATGCTTGACCTATTAGGGATTTTCGAATATTCACTGATTCTTTTAGATATCTGACTCTGTAGTGTCTCTTTCTGGTTAGTATTTTTATTTAATTCTACTACAGAGGCTGATGACTATCACTTTTCCTCCATACATAATCAGTCATGCCATATATATATATATATATATATATATATATAAAGGGAATAGAGTAGTTATATAAGTTAGAGTTTATATTAAGAGAATTAACAAAGTAGAAATACATGCGCACAATGTGAAGAGAAAAGGATGTGACCTTTGATATTACTATTTTTTCATTTATTACCTTTGTATGTGTTGTTCTGTATCACTTGTTAAATTTTTTATTTGATGTCATATTATGTAAGCGTATTGTACAATTGACGTGATTGCGTGGTAGAAGGTGATGGCCGATGGAGGAAATGCAGATAAATCATAGATAAACATTTTGAAAAATGGTATTGAAGGCATATGTATATTATCTGAGCTGGTGAATAATTTCGCTAGGAAGGGCATTTTTATGAAAGAGCAAAAATATGCAAACTGGCTAGCAAAAAAAAAAATAGACATTGCTTTTCATAAATATTTGATTGTTGTCAAACTCAAGAATACAGGCAAAATTCCCCAAATCAGGAAAATATTTGATTGTTTTAAAACTAGCGTAGCCAAGATCCGATAATGTGGGCTTTGAAATGATAGTAAACAATGTGTCAAAAGATGACGTAGTCGCTTATATAAGAGACAGATTCTTAGCAGTAGTCATTCAGTCGGTGAGATTTGAGATCAGAACCTCGACCAAGGGAGACACAGGAAAAACCGCGGACAAGCGCGGCCTCTGCCCCCACTCGTTGCGTGTGTGCTGACACCTACAACTCCATCTCCTACTCTACGCCTCGTCACCTGAAGAATAAAAAAAATGTTTAAAACCTTATTTATATATGCAAGTCACGGTTGTCATTTATTAAGTGAGAATATTCTCATTTTATCAGCGTGAAAAAGACAAGCAATTTTATAAGAGAGAAGATAACAAGTTTTGGGACTCCGTCGTCGAATTAATAATCGTCGTTCCATCGAAGGGTATGCAGCATATGTATCGTTTTGGTTGCAGTTTTCTTTTCCCCCTCTTGGTAAAAAATACACAACATGTTGGTCGTTTTGTAGAAATAATAATTGTCTTCAACAAATTGATAATCAACATATATTAGGAGATTGATATCTTAGTCCTTCTAATGAGAAATACACATGTTTGAAAATGAAAAATATACTATTTATTTTCACGTTAACAGATAGCAAAAATGAGGAGCACATCGTTAGTATATCTGGTTTAGTTTCGAATATGCCGTTTTAATCACCAGACCATTAAAAGTTGCTTTTGTTTTATGATCAATGTTATCTCATTATTGTCCTCATCTTTGTTGCCATTTGTACGACATTTCGGTCGTTGTCCGCTCCAGCCTTCTTCAGGTGCTAGGAATTTCGAACCGAACCCTTTATTACAATCACTGGGGTACATGAACTCATTCTTTGCCTAATGCCTCTTTTGGAAGTCATGAGTTATCTCCACTGCTGTAGCCCAACTCTTTGGGTCAAGTCACAGGAACTAACCAACGTCTATATCCACTGAGCCATGTGTCCTTATGGAGAAGAACAACTGAATTTTTGGGACTTATAAATCTAATGTCTAGTAACCCTTTTTCACCAGAGTTCATATTGCAAGTTTTTGATGTTAATGGTTTTCTCTAGTATTTTTTATGTTGATGGTTTTCTTTAGTATTTCTTATCAGAACTCATATTGCAATTTTGACACTAATGATTTTCTCTGGTACTCCGTACTACTGGTTCCCATATTGTGTTCATCTCTATGCTTGGTCGGCTTAGAAGATTTTTTAAGCCTAGCATATGTGCTGATTCCTTAAGTTTACGTAGTTTCCAGTGACGTTCTCTATTATTTCAACCTTATCCCATTGGGGGCGGTGATCACTTTTCTTCCTTCATGTGTGGTCAGCTACGCCTGATTTTTCTATCTTTCCTCGTGTTACGGCCTTGCGGTGTTCTTGTAGCGTTACCTTAAGGAGGCGGCCTGTTTCTCCTTTATAATTCTTTTCACAGCTACATGGAATGGCGTACACATAGTCCTTAGATGAGGACAATAGTCCGAATAATGTAAATACTGTAAATACAACCTCATCTCAGAAATATAGGCAAATTCTATAAAATTTGCCAAAATATAATATTAACATTTGATAATGTAAATAATTATATGATAATATAACAGTTTTTTTTTCATTTTGTTGTATTAAAAATTACATGTTTTACATGATTTATTTGCTAAATGTTGCCTTTTTGCAACTGTGACTAAAATCGCCTTGTATCGCATTAAAGATTGGGTTTACATGCACGTGACTGAATAATGTCTAAAATAAATATATTTTTCTCCGTAACTATTTTAAATCTTTTTTCGTCTGAATATAAATAAAGCGGAAAAAATAAAACAAAAGAAAATAAACCATTTTTTCATTCTTGTGCAAAACACGAAGAATGTAAAACGCAATCGTTATAACTCCGAGTTTTTCTTTTTTTTTCTGGTAGAAATATTTTGAGTTGAGATATTTTCAATTTTCCGGGATGGAAAGATAAAAGTAACAATTATTAACAATTTGCATTTGTTTTGTTGTAAGAAATAAGACTCTCTCTCTCTCTCTCTCTCTCTGTGTGTGTGTGTGTGTGTGTGTGTGTGTGTGCGTGTGTGAAGTTGAAGTGTAAAATGTAGAGAAAGCAACAGAGAGAGAGAGAGAGAGAGAGAGAGAGAGAGAGAGAGTAAAAGGGGAAAAAGAAGAGATATAGTCGAGTGTTAATTGGTGTATCTATCAGTTAATTATATAGAAATAAAGACCAGAAATTTTTAAACTGGCGAAAAATTCAAAAACATGGCAATTTTCTTTTGATATTTTTGTTCATTTATCAAACTGAATGCTTTAGCATATAGAAAAGCTTCAATGAGTGTTTGTAGGATGAAATCAAAAAGTCAAAGATTTAGTAATGTTTTCTATGAATACCTTAATTTTTTGCAATTCATCATTGCAAATAGGATAGAAATATTCAAGATGTTTTTTAAATAAATTTTAGTAAAGTGTGAAGGAATCAGTTTTGGTAAGGAGTTGTGATGAATACGAAAATAAAAGTAACTCTCCTCTCTTCATTATTTACAAATTTCGCGAACCAGTGCGAAAATATTTTTGAACAATAAGAAAAAGGATTAACTCCGTACTAAAGGGAAAAGAAACAAACTCTGGATTAATTTAATTCTTTACTATTATTTCTCTTAGAGCATTTCCACAGTTAATAATTTCACTTTCTACAAATTAATGTTATTCTGTTCTGTAAATAATTTTCCAATTAAATATACAAACGAAACACTTTTACTTTTTCCAACCTTCTGATGATATCTTAACTTGTGGGGAGTTCGGTTACGTTTGACACAAGGCGAATTTAATAAACATGATCAAACTACCTTTAAAATGGTGATCCCGCAAAGAGCACGTAGAGGAGTTTTGATCTTTACATATTTGATGGTTACTCAAAGAACACACAAAAGAAATCTGATCTCCATATATTTGATAACCACGCAAAGGACACGCAGAGAAATTCTGATAACTACATAATGGTGACCATTCAATGCAAAGAAATACACAAATAAACCTTACGTTCACTACAAGATGTTGACCACGACATAGAACACTCAACCATTACTACATAAAATGGCAACTCACCGTTCACAGAACAAAAAAGAAAAGACAGAAGAATAAAAAAGAAAGGCAGACCCCCGCGCGTTTGAATAACCCGATGTCAAATTACACTCTGATACACTATCAGCCCCTAATGGCAATTGAAAAATTTCAACGAACTATATTCAACTCCGATGCTAAGTGCCTCAAAATATATCTTTAACCATGTTTAATACAACCATATTAGTTTTATGTGAAACTAACTCTGTCAATTTGTTTTATGCTTTTGGAATATTACTTCTTGCCCGACAATTTTATATGCACATTTTCTTTTTCCAACTATTAATCGAATTTCAGAGTCCCATGCGTTTTAATAACTCTGATGTTAATTTATACGCTGTTACAATATCAGCTTTTAATGAAACAGCGATATTTCAAAGAACTCTGTTCAACATCGAAACTACGAATCTTTTTTGTTTGATTACTTTTCCTGAAACAAGCGACTGACAACTTCAAAAGTTTAAATTAGTAAAAACCTTCGTTATTTTTGTTTCGTTCTGAATAGCACGTGTGTTACCTCGTCATTATTTTTACGTTACCACACTGGTGACATATGATGTGAGAAGAAACTAAACATACAGACGCTTATGGCTTCCACACAAGTCAAGATGTTTAACGACGAAATGAACAATTATGGAAACACGTTTGAATCTAGGATGATAAAACAGCAAAGCAAAACGTAGACTGCCAGTTGGAAATATGACAAAATATACCACTATTACTACTGAATTGTCAACTTATTCATATTCTAAAGCAGACTCCATCAAATTGGAAGGGAAATGATGTGGTTAATACAAAAATAAAAGGAACACTTTTCTCTTCACTGTTTACAAATTTCGCGAACCAGTGCAAAAATCTTTTTGACCAGTTGGAAAAAGAATTGACTCCGTACTGAAGGAAAAAGACGAGGCCAAATTCGCGATCCAGTGTCAATTATTTTCTGGCCAATGAAAAGGAAACTATTTTCAAAACCGAAAGAAATTCACGCGCTAATGTGGAAAGGTTCTTTGATATAAATAAAGAAAGAAAGTTGAATCAGACAGATGGAAACAGAGATCAGATAGAACACTGCCACAATGTAAAGGAATAAATTTAAAGCCGATAAACCGGACATGTCTCGTCGATATACATTCGTCCTTCCTCTTCTTTCTATTTTTTTATCTCTTCTTTTTCTTCGCCTAATCGGCGTCGACAAAAAGAAGAAGAAAACAGCAATAAGACACTTCAACTGACCCCTAAAAGCTAACCTCGATAAGTACAATTTCCCTTTATTGCTTTTTCTACCTCTTTACTTACTCGCCGGCCCCTAAAAGAAAGAAAGTTACGAAGACCATATTACTACAGCTAACTCGCGATTCATTTAACTCTTTACAATATTTCCCTTAGAACATTTCCACAGTTAATAATTTCACTTTCTACAAATTGATGTTATTTTGTTCTGTAAATAAATTGCTACTTAAACATACAAACAAAACACTTTTATTCTTACCATTCTTCTGATGGTATCTTAACTTGTGGGGAGTTCGGTAATGTTTGGCACAAGGCCAATTTTTAAAAAAATGTTCTAGCTCCCTATAGAGTAATGCTAATTTAAAAACAAAGATGAAACCTGAAAGTAAAATATTCCAGTTCATTGTGAAGATTAATAGAAGTAATGATTTTAAACAAATGATAGAGTTCAACTCGTCATCGTCAAAGATTGAAACCAAGAAGGAACATTTAATTCTCTGTTCAGTTTCCAGTTCCATGAAAAATATTGGTGGTGTTAGTGGTGGATGCTGATACCTTCAGCACCTTTCTATAGCAACGTGAATATCGGCGCCAGTTGGTACCCCCAACCAACATAATGTCAAATTTGATTATGCAATTTAAATACTTTCATAATAAATAAAACTAGTAACAAACATTTGTTGCTGATATACTATTCAAGCTGTATTTAAAGACCAATACATCAATGCTTTTTAAAAAATATTGATAATAACTTATTTTGGTCATACAACTTAACTAAATGAAACATAAATTCTTATTTATAAATAAATCGAAAACATATAAAACATAAAAACATATATGTGATTAATAAAATATCCTAACAACTAGAATACATCATTATATTATTATATTTAATATGGGATTCCTCGTCATTCTATAGCCTTCATCATTCTTAGAATAATCGATTTTGTGAACATTTCTACGGCGTGGGGTAATAGTAGTGTAGTAAATTCGATCCTCACTGGATCCTTACCTCTGTTGCCCTGTATCATATTTTTTATGTTTTTGCTGTTCAGACATTATTTGCAACAATTTTTATTGCTTCTGAGAGATCTTTTTTTACTTGGATATTGTTTTATTCATTCTCATATACATATCTTTTTATGAGGGACAACTAGTTTTGTATTGGATGAATATCTGAATAGTGTGAAGGCCATTCCATTAATTTGGTGTCATTGAAATCATTTTTGTAAGGTGGGCAATAGTCAGAATGTAGAATTTCAAGAAGCATTGTCTTGCATGAATATACTATTTAACCAAAATCTTCTTGCTGATTGTGGTTTTATCTACGTCTAACGTTAAACAGTCGCCGTCATATCTATCAAACTATGCAAACTATGCAACGGCACTTAACATTACTCTAATCAATGCATTTATTTTTATACAAATTTGAACAGCCACAATGTTAATCTATTATTTCTGCATATAAACGTTTATTTTTTATTCAGCGGAACTTGAAAATATTTCATTCTAATTGGTGAGAGGATGTGCGTTGTGGCGCAGTGGATATCGACTCGGAACGAGAAATCGGAGAGCCGAGTTCGAATTCCAGTTGAATTTCTTGCATTCACTTACGCGCAAATACCCTTGGGAAAGGTATTAATCCGTCTATTCCTTCCAGTTATGTGTTAACTAGCAGGACAGATTAGGTTCTATAGCATAGCCTTGGTCGGCAACCAGTCTACTGCAGAAAGTAATGGCGACCTACTGCGGGATAATCTTCTGCCCAGTCAGTCGTGTCTCTTTTGGGGCATGATCGCCCAAGCGTGTATCACGTATGGCAATTAACTGACTGAATTGGTGAGAAAAGTTAAAAGTTAAATAATGACATCAATGTTCTCCGCACACATGTATTTTATATTTAGTTAGAAACAAGTCTTCAATCTAAAGTGTTATTATATCACAATTAGAAGAACAAAAAGACGGGTTGGCCAATGCCTGTACCGATTGTCTTTTACATGAATATCCAGTTTTATTTTTGTGTTTGCTTTTGTTTGTTTGGTTATCTATAGTCCATTTTGTGTTCAGTCGGCAATATCTAGAGTCTATTTTACCGACTGGGCTAAAAAATAAACTGTAAATAACTAACGAGCACGTGACGGAGTGGTTAGAGCGTTTGCTTTCCGGCAATGAGGCGCTGATTCGCATCTCACCATGGTCGATTTGTCAGGAAGTTTACATCTTCATGTTATCGATCTGGAGGAATCAATCCCTGCATGTGCCACCTTTGGAAAGTGTCTGAAAACTATACCACGGGTTGACCAAAGCATTGTAAATGAAATTTGTTAGGCGGAACTATTTGGGATCCATCGATGGTTGTTGCGCCAATTATCGTAATCGAGAGATTACCAATGTTGAATCATTCTGAATTCGATATTTTTCATTTGGTCCTCTCGAAAAGGAAGAACTTAAATAAAATATTTCTTATTCTTCAATGCAATTTTTTCATTTTAAAATAGCATGAGTTAAGATTGAAATAAGAGTATGATAAATAGAATCTATATTACAGTAAGTAAACTACTCTTCATAAATATTTTGGGGAAAAGTTCTCAGGGGTGATTTTCAATTTCTATATAATTTTGATTCGTTAGACTTTTAATTATAAACAAAAATTGCAATCTCGTCATTTTAAAGAAGGATTTACAATGACACATAATCTCAGACATAAGCGGAAACTGTCATTTTAGTTACACACGTGACAGAATTCCAAATGTTTCTGCCATATATGTGTAGTGATTTAAGTTGGATATTTGACGAATCCTTAGCCTCTTCGCTAGTTTTATTCTATTGGCGTTGAGGAAGGGTTAGTAAACAAAAAATATCACACACCGATGTCGTGTCAAAATGGAAATTGCTGTCACAGAGATGTCACTTATGTCGTCAATATTTGCCAAGGAATTAAACAAATCCACTAATTCTCGGGATCTAGCGTTTATGACAAGTGAAGCAAAAACCGGATCAACTCCAAAGTAACATTTATTTCAATAGAAAATGATGGATGACAACACTTGCGCGCGCGCGCACACACACACACACACACACACACACACACACACACACACACACACACACACTTATAATCATTACACGACGCCCTGACAGTTTGTATATGCAGATACATATACGCACGTGTGTGTGTGTTTTTTTGTTTGTTTGTTTGTTTGTTTGTGTGTGTGTGTGTGTGTGTGTGTGTGTGTGTGTGTGTGTGTTTGATTAATCACATTAGTAAATATAAACGTAACTACATACCTATAGGTATTTATATAGATATATTTAACAGTGTACGCATCAATTTGCATACGCATATCAATTTAAAATATTTACTGATATATATGCATGAAAATAGGCACAAGAAAACCTTTAATAAACATAAATCTTTTTAACTCAATATTTCTGTTTTATAATAAATTAATAGGTTATTGAAATCAAACAGAAACTAACGTAGATCGATGTATCAACATTATTTTTAAATGGATAAAGAGTATGCGTACACACACACATACAAGAGAAATGGCTAAATTCTAATAACTATTGTGACGGTAGACAGAGATGAAAGGCTTCACCCATAGACAAAATGAGGAATAGGAACGGTGAAAGTAACTAATTTGAATAAAAGTTAAGAGAGCAAAATCAAGTGATGCAAATCAAGTAATGTAAGATATTTTAAGTATTTTAAATCTGGAAATGCAAATACGAATAAATCAAACTGTGTAGCTTTGATAAACAAGAAAATCTATGACACATGAATTTAAATGGTCAAAAGTACTTTAAATTTGAAATCTAAATCTTTTGATTCTTGTATGAATTAAATATTGTAGAATTTACGAGATCTAAAACCGGTTATCATGATCTTAAAAAAAAAATTGGAAAAAATTTCTCTTCATCATTACGTGGAACTTGATCGACTTACCCTTTATTTAAAAATCGTTATAAAGAAGATTTAATATTCTAGTGAAAGAAATGGAAATCTGTGAAGTTATATAAGATAGAAGAAAAACAAATAAAAATAATTAAAATAATAGTCAGTAAAGAAAAAAAAATGCATGGTTCATGGGACAAATTAGATGGAATGGAAAAGAAAAGAACAAAAAGGAGGTTAAAATGAAAAGAAGAAAAGTTTAAAGCAAGAAATATAAAACGACAAATAAAATAAACAAATTAAATTAAAGACAAAAATAAAACAAGAGAAATGGAACAATAATAATAAGAAGAAGAACAACAACAAGAAGTAAAAAACAAAATGAACAGAAAAGAAAGAAACAAATACGAAAAACAATAGAATGAAAATGAAAGAAAAGAAGCAAAAGTGATGAAAAAATGAAAGAATACAAGAGAATGGAAAGTTATTGAAGAAGAAAGCAATATAAATAGAAAAAAGAAAAAGAGAAATGAATAAGAAAAAGAATTAGAAAACAACTAAGGGAAAATTGAATGAAAAGCAAAAAATAGAAATAAAAGCAAAAAGAATGTCCGGAAAGTTAAAATGGAGGGAAAGAAAAGTGTTAAATATTTAAGGAAGCAATAAACGAAGGGTAAGAAGTTGAAATGACCTTTTAGCAGATGGATCTTTTAGTGACATGTGGGCATATAACAGACTTCTCAGTATTCGAATGTGTCCTTCCAGACGAAGGATGATTAAACACGTTCTTGTTGGACAAATGTCAGGAAACGGATTGAAGCCATGGTTTGAAAAAGATGGTGGTGCTCGACAGCTTGGGTTTCATCATTTGCAATCAATTTTAACAAACGACTTAACAGTGTAAAATGCGTTAGTGGATAGGCTAAAAGATGCTGTTAGGCTTAGGGTGATGTAGGGAATGTAGCGGTAGGTAGCATTCGTTTTCAGTCCACAAGAGATGTGAATGAGGAATTCGTTATTTTTGGTTGATTTCATCTTTAGTTTTTCCTCCTATTGTTAATTCACACAGTATAACTCTGTCTAGACTTTTCAACTCTGCCAGGCTTACTGTCTAAGCTGATAAGGTTTCCTTACCGGTAAAAAACAATGCAAAGGTAGTGAAGTTTGCCAAGAAAATCTAAATGTATGTGACAATAACAATGGCTTAATTTGTCCGTAATTATATGTTGTTTTGTGGTTAGATGCTTGAAGGGATTTCTTTCTCCAGGGCCTCTTCATCATTATAGGAGCACTGTTCAAGAAGCTTAATTCGTAATAATCTGCATTTGGAAAAGAACTGGTCGGAAATACTGGAGAAAGTCGAAGCAGCCGTCATTTTTTTTTGTATCGAAGGGTTTTTAAGTAATAGAATGACGTATGGAGATTGCATCATCAACACTTTCAACCCTGCTATCAATCTATCATTAGAAATGTCTCTCAAAATTGGTATTATGATACTTCTATGATGTGCTTGGTTGCCTCAGTTTTTCTGAAAATGGTTGAGGGAATACTGAAGCAGTGTGACTTGTAGGAATAATCTTCAACGAACTCTAGACTGGATGGTGAGTTATGCCATGTCTTTCCGTCAGTTTCTTTACTTGTTTTCTGGGCTCCATCAAATTTATATGACTTACCAAAATTAAGAAGTGTTTACATTCACCTTGTCGGATTTTTTACTATGTAAATCAGTGTTTTTACTCTCAACGTTGGTCACTGATTAAAAAAAAGCCCTTTCTTATATGTGAATAACTGATTTTATTATTTTAGATATTAATATGAGCTCTTTGATCTTTATCATCCTTAATCGATTGATGTTGTTTTTCTACCGTTTCGACTTGAACATATATATCGTTTTCACATTTTTAGTCAATGATCTTAAATAGGTACCTCTACTAAATCGCTGAAAAAGAGCTTAGTATGAGGAAAAAGGTCCCAAAATTAATAAAATTAACTTTTTCCATCAAAATGTTTCTGTTATTATTGTTATATATCGCCGTACGACGACAAACAACAAACACGCATATATAAAAATATAAGGTTATATTTCTATTAATGACGACGAACCGTGTGGAATAGAGAACAGGAGAGTGAGAGCGCACATAGAATGGTCGACGGGAGTGTAGTCTTGCCTGTGGTGTTTCTCTGCTTCCACTGGCCGTTCTCTGCTGGCGAATCCGTGTGTCGAGGTCTTTATATAGTCTTCTAGAACCGGGACTTTCCTTCCGGTTTTGCCTCGCCCACGCAACGCCCACGTAATTCCCAGAGACACCTGTTCTGTTTGCCTCCGCAGTCATTTCCGCCGCTGTCGGAAATAAGGTCAAACGACACCCGCTCCGGCCTCGACAGGATGTATTTCACAAACACCTGCCCCGCCGCTCGCCGACCCCCCCCCCACCGACGGGAAACACCATCGCTTGCATCACTTCCTCGGGTGGGGCCAGATTGTTATATTACATTATTAAGAACAACAATCAAAGTATTTTTTAATTATTTTTCAAAATTTTATAATTCTTTTTAACAGGTCGGAAATTTTGGTAAAATCTTGTTTTTATTTTCGTTAACGGGAGCCAAATTGTTACGAGAATTTACAATGGAAAACGTCAGATTACATAACTCACTTTTTTTCCGGTGACAAATACATTAATTTGAAAATTCTTACAAAAATCAAATAATTATCGGATTTTAATAAAACTTTTAAAACTTTACTCATTTACAAATGAATGAAATGATTTTTAAAATTATTATTTTTTAAAAAATCTTGGTAAAAATAATTTTTTTACATCTGTTACCCCACCACTTCACGTAAATTCATGAAATTTAAAAAAAATTCAATTCCGTAGGCAAAAATGGTTTTATTAGTAAAACGAAGGACTCATTGGGGAATGTAATTCATGTATTACTTTTTAAAACAATTTAGCCCGTTTTACCGAAAATCTGCCCCGAATAGTAAATAAAAATTGCAGTAAAACTATAACATTATTGAATTAGATATGCTTTTAATTGCTTTAATAAATGATATAAATATCAGACATTAGAGTCTGAAGTAAAAATCGATTAATAATGAAATTTCAAAAGAATTGTTTCAAAAATATTTTTAAATATATTTATTTCTTTTAGACGTTCGGATGGTGTGTTACTTACTGAATTTACTAATCGAAAATTGAAAAGTTAAATACAAATTATTTATTATTAAAATAATTTTAAATCTTTTTTTTTGTGCGAACTTGAATTTTTTTTGTTTGTATGAAAATGTCTATGTGTAAATTAAAAGGTCATGTGATTCGGGGTTTGTTCCCCTTACCGGAAAAAATTTCTACAATTATATCACCTGTGATCACCATACACTTATCTTATCTCGCATCTGTTAACACATTTAATTACGGTGGAAAAGTTAGAAAGATCAACTCTGCGTTAAAAATAGTTTTATTCTAAATTTCATGCTATAAATAAGTAATACTTGTGTAAATCAGGTTAATTTAACATTAAAGTTGGTAATTTTTTAAAAATAATGTGTCACGGATGTATATTTTATTTTTGCAAGAATTAAAAAATAAAAAAAAAACATCTCAAAATTTTATATTCTAATCAATATAATTTCTGCTTGAAGTATACCAGAGTATTTGCTTTCTAGAAATAGTAAATTTAATCATTTAGCTTTCAATTAAAACTAAAATAAAAATTTCAAGAAAACTTTTTTATCTTTTAAAAATTCAGTTGAAATGATGGAGGTACCTAAATTAATATTGTTCATGTTTTTGTTTGCAATTGCAACATAAAATATTACAAGTATTCTCTTTTTACTGAATTCATTTTTTGTTACTCTTAATTTTCTAACATCTCTTGTCATTCTTAAAGACAGTTATTTTTGCTTTTATCAATACTTACGGTTCCTTTTACGATTTTCTATCATCTTCGTTTGGTTTCCATCATTTCTCTAAAATTATAAAAATATCCATAATAAATGTATTATTGATATATAGATATATATTATGGATATATATATATCCAGTAAAATGAATAACACTTGAGTTGTATAATTAAATCTCACACGACCGAATAAGTTATTGTAAACATTTAAAGTAAAAACTAGTATTATGAGCTGAAATTCTCAAATATAAGTATATCCTGAATTAAGGAATAAAATCCGACACCGCGTAACATGAAAAGTTTAATGTTAAAATGCTTATAACAATTTGTATCAGAAGATTCTTTAGGTATATTCGAGAACTTACAAGTTTACGTGTCTGATTAGAATTCATGGTCATAGGTCAATATTCTTAAACAATTTTGTTTATCTTTTATCATGCTCTAATTCATTTCAAGAATAATGAGTAAATTAGAACTGTTTCGCAAATGTACGACAAGTTTTATGCAAAGTACTTTAATTTCTTTTTAAGAGCTCTGATGGAAATGTTGCGGAATTGATGTCATTTACATTTGACATCTGAGTGGAAAGGTCATGTTGTTTCTTGTTATGTTCGTGGATAAGTTGGAATCGAACATCAAAACTTTCAGTCTCTTCCCCAACCAGCTAAACCAAACTTGCAAGCACTATTTGCATACTCATTTTACTTTTGTTTGTGTGACATCCAGAAAACAAAATGACCATTTCTCATGGTGGTGGCAGGCTGACAGGCGAAAGAATAACAACAAATCCATTCGGTTTGTATTATCCACCTGAAAAAGGACGAAAAGTGAGAGGTGAGTAGGTGGAACTAAAGTACCCCAAGTATACCACGGAGAACGCGCGCACACACACACACACACACACACACACACACACACACACACACACACACACACACACACACACACTATGTGTATGTGTGTCTATGCTTGTGCGTGTGTGTGTGTGCGTACGTGTCTGTTCATACATTTTTTGTCTAAGAGCATAATATATGCCAGATTGTAAAAGTAAGTAATTATAACAATTTGAAAATTTCATCCATTTTTTGGTCAAATACCTAATATGCATTTAATGATTGGTTCATACAGACTAGGTTTTCCATATTCCTACAGGTTGAGTGGAATATCTTTTAAATGAAAAGATAAGTGGTGCTAGACTTTGATCTTTTAAAATGATAAAAAAATGAAAAGCGAACACAGTGAAAGAAAATAACCAAAAAGAAAAAACAAGCTATAAAACTGAAATCATAAGAAAGAAAGAAAAACTAAAAAGATATTTTCACGAAGAAAACAAAAAAATAACAGCTGGTCTAAATATAAGAAATTTGCCGGTGGTGGGGGTGTCGGGTGGCTTGGCCGACAGAGCAGATTGTATTTGCAATGGCTGCCAAAGAATGGTTGTTCGCAAGGGGTCAAAGAGAAAGTTTTATCGCATTTCTATGCGTGTTTTGTCTTCATTTCTGTCTCTCTTTCTCTATCATGTTTGTATTTGTAACGTCTCAGGGTGGGTTGGGGAAATGTCAATATGGCAGATGCCGACGACGAATGACGTCTGACTTTTTTCTTTTCTAATGTCAAGCGACGATACAAGAATTATTCACAACGATTTTCTATGCTTTCCTTTTCACCTTCCGGATATGTCTTCCCTCGCCCAACATAAGTCTCTTGTCACACCATTTTTTCTTTTTTTCTTTTAGTTTCCTTGTGTTATTTAGATACCCTGGGGGTATCGTGAATTTTTCAAGCATTACAATATATATATATATATATATATATATATATATATATATATATATATATAAAACAAACCCTATTTTAATAATTGCTTTTTTGGTGTTCCTTTTGGAGAAAATCTGCAATTTTAGTATAAATTCGAATTCATTTATCATAAGATTTAGCGTTAAGTTTTTAGTATCTTTCAGGGGCAAAACTCGACTATGGTTAACTAACATCAGATTTATTAGTTAATTATTTGTCCATCTTAGCAATGTCTTGTAGAAGACTACAGTCGTGTGTACTAAGCTAGGAATCGAATTCAGTATAAATAATCGCTCATGAGTTTTATTTTGCTTATTCACTATTCTGTGGTAAGGAGACTGCAATACTTTGTAACTAGATATTATTATTATTTTTTATTTAAATCTGAAACTACTTTACTTGTTTACCGTACATAACAGCAAGCGCGGACACCTCGACGTGGTATAATGGTTATAAGTTTTTCTCGCTGAGTAGTGAGTTTGATTCTCACTGGGTGCTTCATACATTCGGTTTTGTGCAGCATCAAAACCACACATAGAAAATCACCATAACAGCAAGCATATTATATATATATATATATATATATATATATATATAGAGAGAGAGAGAGAGAGAGAGAATAAAGATGGAATTTGGGATTACTAATATCAATCTTTTCCTTCCTATTTAGGGGTATAGTTCTCTTTCTCCCCCATATATATATATATATATATAAAGAAAGAGAGAGAGATTTCTTAATATTTCTTTGATTCTGAATTAAATCCATTATCTTGTCCAGTGAGGTAGATTGTTCTAGTTCCATGTGCTTCCTCCAAACAATGTAATTAGACTATATATATATATATATATATATATATATATATATATATATATATATAAGCCTTTATTTTAAAAGCCGGGATCAAAGCGACGTATCAATTCTCTTGTTAGTTGAGAGAAGGCGTTCTTTTAGGAGGTAAATAATTATATGTCTATACGCGCAGATACACATCAATATATAAATATTTATCAGGTGTGAATATCAGTACTTGATGCTTCATAACAGAGCAAAAATATATATTACTAGATATATTATCCTACGTTTTAAGCACTGAGTATCATGGTTCTGCAATCATTAGGTGTATATTCAACTGGGCTATTCTAGATTTTAATTAGTTATTAGCTTTTTTTTCCTTAAATACGTTATGAGTAGTAAATCGGCTATGCAAATATTTTTATTTATTATCTTTTGAATATGCACCTGATGATTACATAACGCATGAAACTCCGAGACATGTTCCATATATATATATATATATATATATATATATATATATATATATTAAAAAAGGATTAATTCAAAGATGTTGAATGGCCATTTCGATATGAAGATCCCAACGGGGGACAACACATCACCTCAGCAACAGAAAAATCCTTTCAGAAACTGGAGAAAAATTAGTCTACTTTTCCTTTTTAAATAGATTGCAAAGAAATTAAAAAAAAAAAAAAAAAAATGGCCATTCAACATCTTTGAATTAATCCTTTTTTAATATATAATTGCTCTGTAATATTTTATTACATGGAGCTCTCTTCCTGTATCATTTTTTAATATTAAAATAAAATTTTTAATATTAATTAGGATCGGGTTTTTGGGAATTTACCTTCCTGCTTTTTTCCCTTGGATTGAAGTATCTGAATTAAAATATATATATATATATATATATATATATATATATATATATATATAATCTTGTGTATAACAGTGCTTTCGCATAAAGCTGATTTTTTAAATCCAGCATTATCAGTGATGCATATTATGTTAAATATATTTAATTTTTTTTATAATAAATGATAATTCCTGGGTATTTATTACAGTCATTTAGGGATATGTACCTTAACTATCAATTATATTCTTAATGCCTTTTTTTTTTATCTCGTTTACATCTATGAATCGTCTCTGGTTTGTTGCTAGTTTCTTCGTTACTTGTTACTTACCACAATACATTTTTATTTCAACTAGGATACTTGTTTTTAAGGTTTCTTCCAATTTTTAAAATTATACATTGAAAAATTCTTATTATTAAACAATAGCATTATTGTTTATAAAATAATATGCTTGAAGAATAAATTAGTTTAGTTGCATTTTATTTATCTGACCCCCACTCCCACAACACCAGGATGTGACACAATTTTTTTCTTGACATTTTTGTTTTTATCCTGGCTTTTAAAATTAAGGCTTTTTCATGAATCAGGGCACTCATTGTGTATTAGGCTTTACTCAAAAAACAGTACATGAACTTTGCAATTCTCATGAAACAAGACGTGCCTCCTAAGTGTAGAGAATTATACTAAAATGAACCTATGTACATTCATTTGTGTTATGATTTTTCGTAGTCCGTAAGAATGTATGCACCAATGGTATTTGATATTTGAATGTTTTGTACTATAATCCTATCAATTATATATTAACGGCCGAGTACTAAATACCTACTAACGATCAGTCAGTGTATTTTGAATCTTTTTAGTGGGTTGTCAGATATATATTGTCTTGCTAGTTTTATTAATAAAAAAATATAGAAACACAAATTACGAAAGCGTTGTGCATAATTTGTAGTGTATATAAGCAGTTGTCATGTTAATACAAAAGTTGAAGCATTTCTTAAGGGTTCTTTAAATAAGTTTCACAAGTAAAAACGAAACTGAAAACCAAAGATAAAAACAAATCCGAAATAATTTGAAAATCCACATAGATACGGAAATGGGATAAAAAAGAATATTATAGCAAAAGAAGAGCGGATGGCCAGCCAAATTATTTCTTCTAAAAATCATTGAAAGTAGCTGGACAAAGTCCCGAGTTATAGTTTACCATTTGGTTTTTATTCCCTGGAAAAATTGCCAACATCAGATCAAATGGTGGCATCCGACGCCAAACACCGCTGGCTTCAATGATGAATGTCAGCCTGACATCTGCCAAAGCTGACTTGCGTAAACATTGCCGTACAGATGTATTCACACCTTTCTTTTATTCTTATTTTCAAATCTCCCTCCCTATTTTGCAAAATCATTCTTTCCTTCATTTATATCTCGTTTCTTATTCTACATACATTTCCTTTCATGTCAACATTTTCTCACTTTTCTTTCTTTCAGTTTTTCATTCTTTGCTACTGGATATTCTTTCTTTCTTTCTTTTTCCTTTCTTCCAAACTATTAATTTTTTTAATTTACTTGTGCTCAGTGTTTGTATCTTATGCTTTTTATTATAATTATTTTTTTCCTTCATTGTCTTTTTTATTTCTTTTCTTTCTATTTCTATATCATTTTTAGATTTTCTCACTTGACTATTTCTTATTTTCCCATTCTTTATCGTACATTCATTCGAAAAAGGTACTGGTCTTTCTTTCTTTCTTTCTTTTTTTCTTTCTTTCTTTCTTTCTTTCTTTCTTTCTTAGCTTCCCTCACAAAGAGTTGCAAATTGTTTAAGATATTAGCCAGGCGCCAGAGGTAAATTTGGAAACGAACAGTGACACCTTATTCACACGTGGCCGTCAGAATTTGACCTCAAGTGTAAAAAGTCATTATTTACAACATGATAGCAACAATGTGTTTATGGCAAACATCACTAGGTAACTGGCTTGGAATCTAAATGGAGATCCGACTAAAATTATTGGCTCAGTGGTTAGAACAGTGGTTTTAGTGATAAGAAATTCGATATAAACTTCCAGGTCGATGACTAATCTAGGAAAAGGAAAGCATTTATTTTATACCCTGCAAGAAAAAGATATCACGGTTCAAAAAGTATTTAGTATTTAGTTTCAATTTTGATTATGGAAAAAAGCATCTTTATTTTTTTCTGACTGTTTGATGTCTTCTAAAATTCATAGTCTACTAATATTAAAGAGCTTGATAAAACGAGAAAAATTTAAGGATTCTAGTTATTCGTAAATTGGTTCGTAAGGTGTCACTGTCATAATTATTCAACTGGGGTGTATTTTTGTTTATACGTACACTATTTTTGGACATTAAAAGTAATGGGGAGTTTAACCGTTTCCTTATAAGGAAACATTCGGCAATATCTAGTGAACGACTAGTATTAATATTGGTCGAAATATAAAAATTCATTCGGTGGTAATTTGGATTGTTATCTACAAGGAAAGAGTATCTACATCGTACACGTTTTATTTTGGAATGATATCTACATAGTAAAACATATAACAATATATAAGATAAAGAAATATAATTAAATATCATTTATCTTTTATTCATATCCTAGTAATAAAAAAGACTAAACAATGCAAATTTTTATTTGGAATGCTACCCAAATAAATAAACATAATAACATATACAATATAAAAAATGTATTTAAAATATTAAAGAATTTCCAGCGATAAAGAGCACATACATTGTCTTGGATAAGTATAATATTTCTTGATATAGATCTCAATATAAAGTGTAGATGACATACCAAAGTAGATTTATATCACGTAGATCGTAATATAAAGTGTAGATTGCATACAAAAGTAGAGTCATGACACGTAAATGGCAATATAAAATTTAGATCTCACACTAAGTGGCACGTAGATCGCAACAATGTGTAGATTGCATAAGTTACTAAAGTAGATTCATGACAAGTACATCGCAATAGAAAGTGTGAATCAGACATCAAATTAGATTCATGACACGAAGATCACAATATAAACTGTAGATCGCATGCGAAAGTAGATTTATGAAGCGTAGATCGGACCATAATGTGTAGATCGCATACTAGAGTAGATTCATGACGTGTAGATCGAAATATAAAGTGTTGATCGCATACCAGAGTAGATTAATGACACATAGTTCGCAATATAAACTGTAGATAGCATGCGAAATATATTCACGATATATCGCAATACCAAAGTAAATTCACGATGCGTAGATCGAGCACCAAAGTAAATTCATGATTTGTGGATCTCAATATTAAGTGTCAATCGCATACTAATATAGATTTATGTATGGTAGATCGAAATATATACTGTAGATATTGTATACCAAAGTAGATTTATGACACATAGATCCCAATATAAACTGTAAATCGCATACTGAAGTAGATTCATGACGTGTAGATCGCAATATAAAATATAGATATCTCGCTAATGTAGGTAGGCTGCAATATAAAGTGTGAAGTAGAGATAGGGTGATTGTTTATTTAATCGGCCTAATGTCAAACATAACTGAACTCCCTACAATTTAAGGATTATCAGAATCATCAGAAAGTTGAAGGTTGTAAGAATAAAAGTACTTCGTTTGCGTGTTAAATAGAATTTTATTAACAGAATAGAATAACACCAATTTGTAGAAAGTAAATGTTCAATGAGAAAATGTAGTTAAGAAGTTAAGTGAATCCAGAGTTCTAGTTGTAGATAGCAAATGTGTTTATGCAGAATTAACATGATACTGATAAAGTCAGTGTTCCTTTCTTTTTATGGACGGAGAGAAAGTGAAAAGGAAGGTAAAGCAATAAGGAAAATGGTACTTATCGACGTTAATCTTTAGGAGTCAGTTGAAGGGACATGTTGTTTTCTTCTTTGTTGACTGCGAGTATGGTGAAGACGAAGAAGAAGAAATAAACGAAAATTGGACTCGAGAAGAAAAGAGAGAACAAATGGGTGTCAGGAACTTATATCCCAGTTAGTGGCTTGAAGTTTCTGTTTGTCACATCTTGCCAGTGACTTAATCTCGCTTCCATCTGAATGATTCGACTTTCTTTCTGTTTTATAGCTAAATACTTTTTCACATCAGATTGTTAACTTCTCTCTCAGTTTTGCAAACTACTTCCTTTCATTGGTTAGAAAATTAATTTAACATCGGATCGCAAAATTTGGCTTCGACTTTTTCTTCAGTACAGGTTCAATCCTTTTTCCTATTGGTAAAAATTAGGATTTCACAAAGGATTGTGAAATTTGTAAAAGTGAAGAGAATAGAGTTACTTTTAATTCCGTATTCACTATACTGGCCGAACATGGATAAGGATATCGAAAATATGGTAAAATACTGTAAAGGCTGTGCTTTGGCATCTAAGGCACCTCTAATCAAATATAATCATTGGCCCCAAACTTACCGACTATGGTCTAGAATTTGTAGATTTTTCAGGTCCGCTAGACGGATTCTACTATCTTATAGTAGTAGAGAGTTTGTCTAAGTGGCATGAAGTTCTTAGATGTAAAAATTTCATATACAAACCTCCAGGAGTTTAAATGTAAGGTCAATAGACACCTCCTAACACATTAACTCACACCCACTCTCTCCAACTCTCTCCCTATGTACATCCTAACTCGTCTATCACCCTCCTTCTGACATTTCCTATACCAAATCCCTCTATGTAACCCCCTGCGCTATAGCGGCAGTGGAATGCCTTGCTTGGGGTGACACGATTAAAAAAAAATACAGAAGTAACAATAATTTTCCTACACGAACTGTTCGCCAGATTTGGGGTAGTCGATTGTTTAGTGTCAGACAATGGGACACAATTTACGCCATGCGAATTTAAGAATTTTTGTGAGGTCTTCCAGATCAACCATATCACGATTGCTCCATATCACCCAAAGACAAATGGACAGGCCTCATATTTCGTTGCTACGATAAAAAAAGCTCTGAAGAAAGCTAGGGCACACTCACAAAAAATCCCTACCTACAACAGTTTCTTTAGGTGTATAGAATCACTCCCAACGACAACAAATCATCACCATTACACCCAGCCGATGTAAAGTTTGCGCGTAAAATCAGGTTTGTGTTCGACAAGGTACTTTCTAAACAAACAAAACCTGGATGAACAAACATGGTACCTAGAAAACGATACCAACAAAGAAACAAAGATTTTTTTCTGGATGTTCCGGGATAATAATTTTTTCTGGGAAATGGGTACAATTGACCAAAGAGTGGGAAATATGGGCTATATAAAGGTCCCCAGTTCACTCAAAAAAGACAGTTATATCAAATCAGGAAACACCTGTCGAACGATGCTGACAACGGTTTTCCTGAAGGAAAAGGAGTGATGGATGTCATTTACGATAGTTTTGACAGGCCAATTCCGCAAGCGGTCCCAGAAAAGCGCTGTTTACGGAAGAAAACAATGGTAGATTTTCTCGTCGTGTATCCAAAAATAGAAAAATATTAAGACTTCTGCAGAGTTGATGCTTAGGAGGGGAGGTGTTATGGTGACTTACTCATATGAGACATAAACTTTTTAAAACTATATATAAGCAACGGTTATGCTTTGAAGAGAGCAGAGAGTGAGAGCGGAATCTGTTGACAGTGACTAACAGTGACGCTGATAATCTCTCATTGGTATATGTTTGTACTACTGTATTTGTTAAATATATTTGCTTAACTCTATTCCTTCTTTATGTCTTTATTTCTGGCTCCAAGAAGGACACAAGACAAATTATATCAATGACACGTAGAACGCAATATAAATTGTAGATTGCTTATCAAAGTAGAGTCATGACACGTAAATTACAATATAAAGTGTAGGTCGCATTTTATAGTAAGTTCATGGCATGTAGATCGCAATATAAAGAATAGATCGCATACCAAAGTAGATTCATGACACGTCGATCGCGATATAAATTGTAGATCGCATAATAAAGTACATTCATGATATGTTGACAACAATCATTCCTTTAAAAAAGTTTTCTAGAAAATAGATTTCTCAAATCCTGTAACTGTGATCACTCTTGTATTGATGGAAGTTTAGTTGAAACATTTTCGTTTTTGCATAGTTAAATTATGTAATTATTTTCTATTCTAGTTCTACCCATTTTTGTTGTTTTCTTTTTTAACACCTAAAAGAATAATTTACTTAATGCCATTTTAATCACTGATCTGAGAAAACGGTTTAGATTTTTCCGAATGAGTTATTCGCCATGTATGAGATCTATGTGTGAGTTGAGGCGATAAAACGAGTCTTTTTAAAGGCATGATACAGAGCATGGGGCCCAGATATCCATATCTATAAACCTAATGTAGATAAACGTCAATTTTCACTTATGCTGCGTCTAGACAGAGATGATCCGCTGCCTAAAACTTAGGGTGACTACCCCGACACATGCCAATAGTTGATCAGCGTTAGAAACATCCATCAATATAGCAACTTCCCCGTAAGAATAACATCAACTTTCAAGAGCCGAAACAGAAGAATGTATAGTTGATTATCAGTTACAATAATGTGTGTTGAAACAGATTAGTTTGAGTTGGCCTTGTTAGTTAGATAGCCCACCATAAGAGGGGTATAAAACGAGAAAACTAACATTGTAATTTGAAACAACAATTTATATACATACAAGTTAATTTTAGTTTTGAAAATAAAATTAATTCGTATATTGGTCCATAAAGAATTGGTAAAAAGTTCGTAGTAGTCCTTGTAAGAATGAGTTTATGTGTACGTAAGTAGTGTCGTATGTGTGGACGTATTTATGTACGTATAAGCGTTTATAGTTGGGTTAGAATGTCTTTTAAATCGCTCAGTCTTAAAATATTGTATTCGTTTATCAAATTTAAAAAGAGGCAGACGGCTTAGCAGAGGGTAGATGAAAGTGAAAATTTAAAAATAGGAAAGAAAAGAGAGAGGGGAGAAAGAGAGAGAGAGAGATCATAACGATAGCTTAACGTTTGTCAAGGGATGGATTAATACGCTCGCTTTTTTTCTCTCTTTTGACATGCAAACTTACCTGTGTTTTTGTTAAGTTTTGCGGGCTTGAAAATGTCTTTTAGAATTCATTCCGGCCTTTCTCTTGGACGACGAACAAACTTCGAGTCGGCTCGCGAAAAGGTTCGTAAAAAAAGATTATTTGAATTTTTGCTTTTAGATGTTTCCTGGATTTCTATTGGCCGAAAAACATTTCGAATCAAGGTTTTTTTTTATCTGCTTTTGCGTGTGTGGTAAAGTTTGTAAATTTGAGTCTTTTTAGTTTTTAACAAAATTCAATCACTCAGTGCTCAGCATTTGAAGTCTAAATCTGAATCTTGTTTTGTTCGCTACAAATCTAAGGGCAATAATAAAAAATAATCTTCCACAGTCTACCATAAATGACAGATACATCTGCAATCTACATAACATCAGGTATTCAACAGTTCATCCCTTCAGGTCTGTTTCCTTCCCTCACACGCTCTCCCCCCTCTCTCTCCCTATCTTATCAAACGTCACCTCAGAAGAGACAATTATCAATAACTGTCTTTATTCTATCTTATGAATTTATGCATAAGATAGAATAAAGCAATAGAGAGACTAGCCACTCTCTTAAAGTAATGTTGGAAGAGCATCCAAAGAATGTTCCGCGGTTGAGATATTAACATCAGTAATTTCTGATCATCTGTACTGAAAACGACTTGATCATCTATCCTGCTAAAATGAAGTCAAGATAACAGAGAATAACGTTGAAAGATAAGACAAAATATATAACTGCATTTATGATTCTTTTCACCCGTGAATGTTAAGAAATCGAGTTGTGATCTTGGAACAGATTTAGTGAGAATCGTGACAAAAATTATATATATCGCTTAAATTTAAGTAACGGACCTTCTATCTGTACACCCGGAAAATATTTGTAAAATCCATTCGAGGCAACAACAAAGGTATGGCAGGCCTTCTGATTCACTTTATCAAACTGTTCAAGAGCTGTTAATGGGTTTCAAAGAAACTCATAAGCCGCTATGACTGATGTTAATTCTATGGTTGTGTATTGTAACGAATATTCTGTTGTCATGAATATCTTTTGAAATTACAATTTTGAAATATTGTCCCAGCGTTATGACTTGTTCAAAAAGTGATACAAATATTGAAAAGCTAGAAATCCTGGTAAAAAAATAATTTCGTTAAAATAATGACTAGAATATTTTTTAGGAATATTGGAATACAAAGTAATTCACGCTTTAATAAAACAAGAACTTTATTTAAACTCTTTGTAATTTATCCATTGATAATATGACATGTGCTAACGAGTTTTTAAAAACTGTTGGAAAACGTTCTTATACTAATTGAATGTATGCGCGTTGGAAGTAGCATTTCAATGGTATTGATATAATAATCATTAATAACCATTATTATTATTATATTGCTTATTGGCGATGTTAAGCGATTTGCATCGAGACAATATACTGATTTATATGCAAGAATATGGACATTTATAATACTAATAGTTAATATCGATTATTTCGAAACTGCAGTTTCTGCTATTGCTGTTTATCTAAGATCTAAGGTAATAAAATAAACTCAAAATTTATGTGTATTCGTAATGTACACACAACTGAAGATTTTTCTTAGTTTACAATTTTAGCTAAGTGTTAGAATATAAAATGTTCTTTACTCTTTAAAACGAACAAGACATATCTTCTTTTAATTTCAGTGTAATCTTCTTTACCTGAACATTATTTATTGGTACAAGAGAAGAGCTCTTTATTACTTCAACAAGCAACCAGGGCTAAGTACTCACAAGCGTGTGCATATTTTGATTCAATAGGTTAATGACAGTTAATAGCTAAATTTTCATCCGGAATTTTTAATGTAAAATGTTCGATCTTTATAATTAAATGGGCTTCAAGACCAACTGCTCGCACTAGTGGAAAATATATTTACATCTACACACTTTTTCTGTGTATATAATAATAATTATAATAAAGTTATTACATTATTATCTATCGGCTTACTGTCCATCAACTTGAGATATTCTTCTTCATAAAGTCTGATCATCAACAGCAGAGTTCAAAAAGTAAAGGTCAAATCCAGTCCATAAGGGGACATTATCAAGCCAGCGGTTTGCCTGACGACCTCTGCTTCTCTTACCGGCGAACTTTCCTTCTCGGCATAACTCATGTCATGAGTTTAACTTTTGATATGACCATACAGTTTAAGTACTATTTACTTGATATCTGATGTGACTGGCATAAGACCTGAATTTCAAAATATGCAAGGAGAGGGAAGGTGTAACAGTTGGCAATATCAGACTAAGAAACCGCAATGACTGAAAAATGGGTCGAATGGTGTACAGCGAATGACAATGTAATAACCAACATCTGGTTTCAAGAACACTGAAGACGATTATGAACTTGGAGAAGCTCAGGTGGCTTATCCAAGTGGCGGCTGTGATAGCGACCACCTCCCGGTTATATGTAAACTGAGAATGAAACTTCAGAGATTGATAAAGCCTAGTGCTGCACCCAGCCTGCAATACAACAGACTCGTAAGCGGCCTCAACCTGCAGGGAAATAGATGGACAGTGTGGAAAAGAAATACGAGAGACAAAATGGAAACGGAATTTTGAAATGGGACACACTAAAGAAAGTGTTAGCGACATCAGCAAACGACATCGTCCCAAAGGAAAACAGACAGTGAAGAAAAAAATGAATAGAGCACAAAGGGAGAGTCTCGGCATGATACAAAAGTGACAGAATATAATGCCAAGACATAGAAGTGAATTCAGAAAACTACACAAATAAATAAAGGATCAAATACAGATTGACTAAAGAGAAATAGTTCAAAGACAAATGTGAAGAAATAGAGAGATTGAGAATGACTGTTAAAAGAGACGTGCATAACAATAAGAGAACAGGACAAAAGACAAGCTCTTCGACAGGATGAATAAAATCTAAGGAGAGAACGCTCATATTAGAGAAAGGGAGAGAGAGAAAAAAAAGAGATTTTTTCTTCGACAAGAGAGAGTAACCAACAATACACAAAAATACAGACGGACCGGAAATATTAAAATCCTAAGTGTAAGATGCACTGGCCAAACTGAATAGAAACATAGCAGCAGGATCAGACGGCAATGTAATAGAGATACTGACAGCTTTAGACGATTTCGGCGTAGACAAAATTACAGAAATAATAATTGAAATCTGCAACAGTGGCGATAATATCCCGGAAGACATAAGTAGATCGATTTTATCTAGCGAGTGTCCTTACAGAGGACGGAAAGTGAGACACAGATCCGAGGGCGTATTGGAACATCAGTAAAAGACTGTTGAAATTTCTGAGATATGTAAGGAGGAAAGAGGGATTGGAGAATCTGGTACTCACAGAACATATAGAAGGAAAACGTGACAGGGAAAGCAACGTGTGAAATATTTGATGGGCTTGAGTAAATGGATGACAGAACAAGGTTTGGGAGGAGGTAACAAAAAATAGGGTGTTAGAGCTACAAGGGATAGGGTGATGCGGAAAGCCATGATCGCCTGCGTCCTGGAGAGATACGTCACATAGAGAAAAGAAGAATGTTGAATCGCTAAATATAGAGATAGAGTCGCCGAAGCGTTTGTTAGTCATAAGTCTCGTGATGTGGCTCTGGAATGTAGCGAGGCATTGAAATTACTTTGTCGTCTAATTAACAATCGAGACAGTATAACACAACTAGTAGGATCTAAGTGCCAAAGATCTTAGCTTTCAAATTATGAGAAACTCGTTTTGATGGTTGCACTTCTTTCTTTCTGTTAAAAGCTGCCCAACCCAGTGTGATGTAACGCAGTAACCATTTCATTGTTGCTTGATTATAGCTTTTGACTGAGATATACAAACTCCATAGCTTGATGGATTGACTGTGAGCTGCAGATTGTAATTGTTTTTATCAGTTGTAACACACTTCATTTGCAGATCAGTTTTAGAGTAGGAAATGATGACCAGATCATTCGCATAGATAAGGTTTGACAGTGTCTCTTTCAATAGGTTGATGCACTTCTTGTTAACTGAGGTTTTGATTTGCTACAAGCTGAGTAATTTTACTCTGTCAAAAGCTTTTGTGAAGTCAATGAATGAGATATGCACAGGGTTGTTGAATTTTATTGTGAATTTTATTGGTTTTTCAAAGATTTGTTCAGTAGTTTTTCTTGATTTAGTCTTCGGTCTCTTCAAAACTACTTGATAAAACCTGTGAAATGGCTGAATGTTTTTGTATATTTGCTAAGCTTTGTCCGATTTAACAAGTTTCTTGGATTCAACTTTCGCTATTCTATATTGGGCTGATGTATGGCCACATTCTCTTTTCATTCTATGTTTTTCAGATATTCCTTTTTTGTTTGTTGTGACTTCTATTGTGGGCAATTGGAGTAGATAGACTAAACTATCGCCCAGTCCACACTCCTCCCACGTCTATTGAACAGGTGAAGAGGCTCATCCCTTGTTCCCTGTTTAGGATGTGGTTTCCGGCTTTCTCTTTTCCAATCTTTTTACTCTTTTCTTTTTTTTTTCAATGGGTGTAGATAAGACTAAACTATCGCCCAGTCCAGATATAGATAAATAAAATGATACTGGAAAATAGCAGGAAAAATGGTAGAAATCTCAACACAGCTTAGATAGATTACCGTAAAACCTTTGATAGTGTGTCACACTATTGGATTCTTAAGGCTTTGAAAGTGTAGGTCTCCTCAGTGATAGTAAATTATCTCAAATATAGTATAGGACTTTATACCTAACTCACAACAATGGTACAACCACTTCCAATCGCCTGAATATCCGACGAGGAATATTTCCAGGCGATTTCCAGCCACTCCCTTCTGTTTTGTCTTTTTTTATCCCATTTTTGCATAAACAAAATATTAATAACTATGGATACATGCAAAGTAAACATTTAAACAAGTACTTAATCACCTATTCTACATGGATTATATCAAACACTTTTACAAAGACGACAATAAGTTGAAGGATATCCTCAATACTGAAAACTTTTTCAGTGATGACATCGGTATGGATTTCAGTTTAGATAAATGTGCAAAAGTAACATTCAAGAACGAGAGAATTACAGAAACAAATCTGAATTTTGTCAAAAAGATTAGTGAACTGGAATAAGAGGAAGCCTATTGATATCTATGGGTCAGTAAAGGAGATAGAATACAGTATAACTAAAAGAAGGTGAAAATAAGAAAAGAATTCTACAGGCGTGTGAACCCGGTGTTAAAGGCGGAATCGAATTCTCAAAAAGGAATATCAGCTATAAACACTTTGACTGTCACTGTGGTGAAATACAGTTTTAACATCCTTAATTGAACCATAGCTGATAGGAAACGAATGAATGGCTTTTCGCTTGCAACAGCATGCATCATCCCAAGGCTGATGTTGATCGTTTGTATGTGTCCAGATCAGAAAGTGGCAGAGAATTAGTTTAACTAGAACTGTCTTACAAACTTACAATAGTCGGTCTTCAAAGATACCTGGAAACTGTAAAAGACTGGGTGATGATCTGTGTCGAAGAACATGAAATAAATATGAAACTGTATACAAGGAAATTAACTAATTTAAAATTAAATTTTAAGTGGGTGAAGAAATGAAAATAAACGATAATACGCATAATACGTCTAAAAATTAAATCAAAAGCAAAATCAATGAACCGAATTTAGAAATGATGGCAATATAAGCCTCTTCATAGTCATTACTCTTCCGGTACCACACAAACTGATGTCGACAAACCCCTTACTCATCAGTGCTTACGTGTTGCAAGATTTAAAGCGGAAACCGAACGTTTTATTCTTGATGTACAGCTCAAATACTTGCTAACTAGAAATTACCAAGCAAACATACTGAAAAAATTGTGTGAACCCGAAATGCAGGTAATATTAAAAACAACTGACCATCTTGCATCAGGTTGCGCAGTATCAGCACACACTGAATATAAAACTCGGCATTAGAGAATGGACCAATAACTGCATTGAACAAACTGCAACTTTTACGGAAAGAAAACTGCAAATAACTGGCATGAACACCCGAGACAGACAGAGATAGGACCTGTAACAATTTTATAGGACTTTAATGTACTCACAGAACAATCAAAGTTAATCGTCCAGACATCGTGATCAAGAATCAATGTGCTTTCTTACTGATCTAGATTGTAATGTATATTTAAAGATATTCAGGCAACTATGTAATGTGTTGTGACTAGATTAAAATGTGATTTTATTGATTGTGGATTGTTTTGATTTAATGTAGATGGCCTCCAATATTTGAAGGTTCTTTTACTGTGCGTATGTGTGAGTAATATTGTGTTATCGAATAAAATCAGTCTAATATGACATACATGGCTATTTGTAAGAAATGTTGTTTAATTGAACTATGATTAGACAAGTGACAGGTACGTCTACGGGAAAGCGTGGTTGTAGTAAAACCAATATATGTAGTGGGTCTATTATTAGTATTAGAGAGACAATTTTTGAACGGGCATGTAAATTGATACACTACATATATAACCACACACACACACACACACACACACACACATACACACACGCATATATTATTATTATGATTATTAATTATTATTTTAAACATGTGCAAACTACAAACTACTACAACATTGTCCATTTTGTTTAGACATTGAAATAATCTCTCATCAGACAGTTAATAATGATGGTATATATATATATATATATATATATATATATATATATATTGATTATTTGATTACTTAGTTTCTGGTCATAATAAGATTAGAAAATTAGAAAAAATAAGATTAGTTATTGAAAATCACCTAAAGACACCACTCATGGTAACAACCTAGGTCGTATAATAACTCGTTTACAAATGGAATATATATATATATATATATATAAATTTGTCTGGTAACAACAGACACAAATACATCAAGCGCTAGCTAAGCAAGGCACCTAAAAATTCTTAAGGTCAACAAACAAGACAAGTCCCCAATCACACATACACGAAAACCCCACGCAAACACACAAAACTGACCAAGTAATAACCTCCCCCCACACACACACCAATCTCTGCGAAATTCTAACCAAAAGATATACCCGACAGATAAAAACGTACACTCCAACAGATAATATCATTAATCAACAATTTAGCACTTACACACCAGGCTCTTCAAAACTCTAGAAGACACATTCCCTTCATTATCAATAACCACAACCAACCTCCCTCCCACAACAACAATGAACCAAATATAGCGAGCAGACGAATTCAGTTTTGCTTTTACCTCCCGAAGAAACGTACCCAAAGTTGAAACAAACATATGATTGTCGAGGACATATATTAAAAAATAATGTACATGTTCTAAAACATAATTTATAATAAATATTCACAGCTCTATTATTCTAATATTCAAGAAAAAATAAAATCGTCGGTAATCGTGGATTTTATAATATTTCAGTTTGAACGACCTCTCTGAAGATGGGTCATGTGAGCCGAAAGCTTAGAAGAAAACTAATAAATAATTATCCAAATGTTGGAGAATTTTTGTCTTCATTTTGAACTGAAATTAAAGCAAAAATACGACGTTTAGAACGGCTCATGATTAAACATAATAGACATTCATTGTCTCTTATATTTAACAACATATGTTTAGAAAATTACTTGCTGCCTCGATATACTATATATATATATATATATATATATATATATATATATATATATATATATATATCGGTCGGGTTTCGATCCTGGGTTAGCAAGCGACCGGAGTCTAAGCCGTACTGATGAGCTGTAATACAGCGAAACAGATCTGTCTGCGGATGACTATAATATATATATATATATATATATATATATATATATATATATATATATATACTACAGGCCTACCCAGTGTTTTGAAGAAGTTATGTATTTCATACTATTTTTTAGTATTTATTGCCAAGTAAATGAAAATAGATGGTTCTTTTGTTAATACTGCACAATAACATGTGCATCAGATGAATTTATAAATATTTAATAATTACCTATATTGCAGTTTCATGAATGAAAGAATGAAAAAGATTTAGGGTGATTCAAACGAATTCGTCTTTACTTCCTTGCTTTGTAAAATCTTGCAGAGTAATAATAACAAAAAAAACATTCTATTTTCATTTAGAATTATCCTCTTGGCAATAAATACTAAAAATATTATGAAATACATCATTTCTTTTAAAAAGCTAGGGTGGCCTAATAATTATTGCCACTAGTGTATATACATATTGTATATTTATAGAGTAAGAGTGATAGTTTATATATACTGTGTAGACATCGTATACAACACCAGTTGTTAACTGTTTTTTTCTGCTACCCCATGATTTTCAGGCCAAGTGAAGGTATTTTTATAAGCGTTTCACCCCGAGCAAGGCATGTCACTGCCACTACTGTGCAGGGGGCTACGTAGAGTGGAGAAAGGCTGATTAAATATAGGAAATAACAGAGGGTGGGTGATAGGCGGGTGAGGATATCGAGAATGAGGGTTGGGTAGATGAGAGTGTTGTGAGAATAGTTGGGAGTTAGTGTGATAGGAAGTGTCTATTGACCCTACATTTAAACACCTGGAGATTGTAACTGTCGGGAAAGCAGACTTGTGGAAGGGAGTTCCACAGGCGGGAAGCGCGAGAAAAGAAGTTGTTGGAGTAGAATTTACGGTTACATCTTATTTGTTTAACTGTAAAAGGGTGGGACCTAGTTGCTAATCTAGTATCTCGTGTAAATTCGTGCTTAGGCGGCACCAGTGATCTAAGCTCATCGGAGCAGAAGCCATGAAAGTACTTGTAGAAGAGGCACAGGGAAGCTACATCACGCCGGTGTGAGAGCGGCTGCAGCCGGTCTGCCAAGTCAGTATCAACCACGTTACAGATCCTCCTTTGTATTTTGTCAAGAAGCCCAAGGAGAGCAGCAGGGGCACCCGACCAGATATGGCAGCAATATTCAATACACGGGCGGATGGTAGATTTGTATATGTGCAGAATAGATTCAGGTGGGAAAAATTTCCGGGCCCTGCACAGGGAGCCCACTTTCATAGCAGCAGATTTGGCAATGGATTCAATATAGTCATTCCATTTGAGGTCCGCCGAGAGTGTAAGGCCAAGGAGGCGTAGTGTTTTACTCTCTGGGAGGCTAGCCTGTCCCATGCTAATGGGAGGTAGATGCGATTGTCTATGGTGGTTAGTTGATAACAGCTTTGTTTTGGAGGCATTGAAATTTACCAACCATTTCCTACCCCAGGTCACTACGGATTAGAGGTCCCTTTCAAGTGCGGCAGCGAGGTTCACTTTGTCGTCCAGACCTGGTTTCTGATCGATGCGGGAGTAGATTGTTGTGTCGTCGGCATACATGCCAACTTGGGATCTAATGGTGTCGGGGAGATCATTAATGTAGATCAGAAAGAGCGTGGGACCTAGGATAGAACCTTGAGGGACGCCCGCGTTCGTCTGGTAGTTTTGGGAGGCATGCCCATTTAATATCACCTTTAATGTGCGGTTAGAGAGGAAGGACTGGATGAGGTCAAACAGATGTCCAGTTATCCCATAGCTCCGCAGTTTGCACAATAGGCCAGCATGCCAGAACCTGTCGAATGCTTTGGAGATATCCAAGGCAACGGTTCGGGCTTCACCATTCTTGTCGAGTGCCTGGTATATGTACTCGGTAATGGTCGTTAGCATATCAGCAGTAGACCTGGTGAAGCGAAACCCATACTGTTTGTCAGAGAGAAGCCCGTTGGTCATAAGGTATGTAATTGATAGTCACTATGCAGTGCTGATAGCTATACAAACAGGTAGAAATCAATCTATCTATCTATCTATCTATCTATCTATCTATCTATCTATCTATCTATCTATCTATCTATCTATCTATCTATCTATGTGTGTGTTTGTCTATCTGTGTTTGTGTGGGTTTTGTTGTGGTAGATTGCGACACATTATTTCTTTTTTTTAAATAATTTCTGTCATTGTATATATTTCAGGTTGAAATATCTTCACGAATGTCTCAGACTACTGAATTATGGATGGCCTTATAGTTTACCATTTCTAGGTAGACTTCGAACTTTTTCAAGAACTTTTGTCGTTTAGATTAACCAGTAGTATGGTTTCCAGTTACTTCACTGTCAAAGCACTATACGCACTCATAAATATCCAGGATTAACTGATGATAAATAGGAGAAAATATAAGAAAGTAGAAAGAAAGAAAATAAATTAGACTCTAGATCTTAGTAAGTTCTCCTGTGTACTATTTGAAAAGGCACTTTTGATTGCAAACTCTTTTCGTAAAACATTACTAGGAATTTCAGTCCTCACCGAATGCTCTACTCAAGTGTTAGACTAAATTTAATGATGACACATGTAGCTTGACAAAAAGATATAATTTACATTGACGTATCTATTTTAACAAAAGCAAATTGTCTTTAATATACCTAACTTAGTACAGCACAAAGTCACAAATATTGTTTATCTCGTAATTATCGAACTAAAACTAATCATAGATTGAGATTTACTTGCTGATTATGTTTTTCTGTTAATGCAGCCTTGCCATAGGTAAGTTGTTAGTGTTATATATATGTTAAATAAACTAGATAGAATACCTAATTTCAACGTAAATCGTTCCAGACTAGCAAAACAATATTCCTCAATATTTGCAAACTATACAATCAGGCTTTATAAAATCTGTTCTAGCCATGTAATACATGTATAGAACACACACACACACACACACACACACACACACACACACATATATATATATATATATATATATAATGATAGGTTTTTGCTGCTGCTGTCTTATTTTGTGAAATGAATGAACGTCGATCCATTCCACATGGCACTAAACAAACAATCAGCACTAGTGGCTGACGGCGATGTGCGTGCAATATAGGCCTGCCAGTTCCAAATCACGTTCAAGGGAACAGAATAGGGATCGCTTGGCATTCGACATGTTCACTTATTGCCTCTTAGATTTTTTGCATTTTCTCGTCTATTTATCTCTTCATATACTTCAACAAAAAAGCATCCATTTTCTTCCCTATTCTGCCTTACTCAGTTCATTTTCCAGTGCGAATATTAACTTGACATTGTCATTCTCTCTCTTTCTCTCGCCCCCCCATATATATATATATATATATATATATATATATATATAATAGTTATTTAGAATTTATAACATAAATATGTTATAATATCACTACAAAAGTAGCTATTTTGTTTCAACACTACAAGTGATAGTGCTGATTTCAAGGTGAAGAGTTTTAAAAGATTCAAAACTAGCCAAACCTTCTCAATCAGGGAGACATTGTTACATAGTCTGTGGTGACTAATCCAAATACAAGTAATTTTTAATTTTAGGAACATAAGAACAGACTCTAAAAATAATTTATTGGGGCATGAATGTCAATATTTGAGTAAAATAGCAATCGGCATTACCAATCAACCATTAGTTTAACAGTTATTTTAAAAAATTCAATTTTTAGGCAATATCAAGAGACACTTTTGCTAAGGAAGGGGGAAAGGCTAAAAAAGTAAATACGGCCTTGGAAAACGAAAAATTCCGTCCCAGTCGAGATGAAAAAAAAGGAATTAATAAAACTGGGGCGAAGTTGGGAATCTTGACATGGCTCATAACAAAAGAAGGAACCAGGAACAGGTCGGGAACAACACGTACTCACATTAACTAGGTACACAAGTAGAGGCTTAACCAGGGAAGGGTTCCTCAGGAAGCCATCCCAAAGTGACAGGGAGACCTAAAAGAGAAAATCCAGGCTAACCCCATTCACGCGAATCCGGTCTGTCGTAGTCAGCCACCTTTCGTTGAAACTTGTCGAAGCCAATCGCTTTCTGTCAATTCTAATCTTCATTTTGAGCGCCTTCAGTACCACCTCAATGTCTCTACAGTACGATACGAAAGTAGATACGTCATCAGCCCACGCGGAAATCCTGGCTCGAGCCCCACCAGCGACAGCAACTCCACGAAGGGCATGAATGCACGCCATATTTCTCAGCTGGCAAAAGAGAGGTTCCAACTCCAAAGCGTAAGGTAGGGGAGACAGTAGACAACTCTGACGAACTGATCGAGACAGCGTAAAAGAGCGCGACAGCTTCCCGTTCACTTGTACCACAGCACTGGAAGAGTAACACAGGAGGCTAATTCTGCTGCAGAAATCGGGTGTGAATCCGGTGGCCTGCCGGGCAGAAGCCAGGTAGACATGGTCAACCCTATCAAAGTCGTGGATTAATCCAAATTGATCAGTGCAGCTTTATCGTCGTCTTTTACACCCTATAGATGCAGATTGTTCTGAATTGTTCGGTCCTTCACAGCATAGATCTGCTTGGGTTCCAACAGAATCTCGGCAAATGACCGCTAACGCTCCGACAGGATTTTGGCCAGAATATTTATCTCTGTGTGTAGATCCCGTCTAAATCAACATCTTTGCCCTTTCTTAACAGAGTGGCCACAATCCTGGAGATCAGGTTGGGTACTTTCCACTGCCGACCTTTTTTAAAGCTGCGTAGACCTCGCCCTCCGTTATTTCACCCTCGTTTCAGTGGGCGAAAGCAGAGTAAAGTCAGCCAGATAGCTGCAAAACTCTTCACGAAGACCAGGCTCATGAAATGCCACCGAAACGCCTCACGCATGTCTCCGGTCAATCTCAGAGTATGCTCCTCTGGTCTTTTGACCTCACGAATGCACTGATCGCCACCTCGACGGATCTCCTCCTTGCGCAGTTCTGCACCCATGTTCACAGCTTCGGAAAGTGCTTAAGTTCTTGCTTAACTTATGCTTAATTACCTGACCCATGTAGCGCTTGCTAGCCAAACGCTGCAGTTCTTCCTTAACTAGGGCTATCTCTAGAGCAACTGTTCGGGAAAGACTAGCATTAAAGCCGTCACCTTGTTCACCTTATTTATTGTAAGTCGTTGGCTGAACTCGTTGGTGAAGGACCTAATCTTATCCTTAAGCCTCGCCTACCACTTATTCCCGATAATCGACCCACTAGTCGCCGCACTTCAGTAGTTAGCTGCTATCAAAAGTTCCACATGTCCAGTAATGACATTGAACTTCCAATAGCCAACCATTCTAATCCTAGTGTCTAACGTCACCCGGGCACAGACGAGTCTGTGGTCTGTGTAGCCTAACCAGTAAAACGTGGGATAATCTAGTAAGTCGGCTTCTCGCACTAACATTCTATCCAGATAGCTAGATACCTGGGTAGACGGCCACTTAAGAGCCCACGACCATATCCCCCTCCAGGGATGATCGACCAGGTATTTATCGAAGAGGCCGAAGTTGACCATATCAACCGAGCTACGATCGCCCGCCTCTCCACTATCTCCTCGCCCCCTGACTAGCCTGGGATCCAGGAGGGCAATCCAGTCCCCCACTAAGACTAGGCGCGTTTAGTCTAGCTTGAACGGCCCCAACTGCCGAAAAAACGAGATACACTCGTCCCGGACATTGGGCTTATAAACGGCAACGATCCAAAATGATCTGCTTTTCACCGCAATATCAACCACGACCATAATTGAAAATAATTCTTTCATGTGCAATATAATAACACGAGATGTTAAAATGATGGGAATTTAACCGTTTTCTTTGTAGTTTTTTTTTATTGTGTATGTTGGTCTGATAGAGCATTGTTTCTAGAAGAAAAGGTGAGATTGGGAAAAAACCGGAGCGTAAATTGATATTTTAGTAGTACTGGATGGTGGCGCTCTCGAGAATTTTCCTTCTGAATAAAATGTTTTCTCTTTCTATTTGTGTGGCGTTTTTTTAAGTAAACATTGTGATCGAATTTATTTCTGTGAATCACTAAAGCATCCGTTAAATTATTATTTGTGATGTCTCTTCTGTGTTAATATATATGTTTTTTAGGTTTCTACTTGTTTCTCCGATATGCTTTGAGTAAAAAATTTGGCGATTTATTTTGTGTATACCTACTTGTTCGTTATTATGGTTCGTTTTTTTTTTTTTAGGTCCGACCATGTCCATAATAAAGTTCAAGGTAGTTGTTATTATTTGTGTGTTTTTTAAATGGGTTAAGTTGTTCTGGATAGTGATGTTATGGAGTTGGTGGGTAGTATAATGTATCTGCTTTTGTTTAATTTATTATTGTTGATAATGTTGCTTTTGTTGTGGTTATGAATTTTATGTGCCATTCTTTTTGCGTTATGAATAAAGTGCTATGGGAATTGTAAGTTTTTAATGTTTTCTATGTATTTTTCTTTTGATAGATATTGGGGGCTGCAGATTCTTAGTGCTCTTGAATAGAAGCCTTTAATAATACCAGATTTGATTTTGGAAGAGTGGTTAGAATAGAAATTGATCAGGTCATTTATGTTGGTAGCTTTTCTATAGACGTCAAAATTGATTTCGTTGTTATTTTGTGTAATATGATATCTAGGAAAGGAAGAATATGATTAGATTCAGTTAGAAAGATAAAATCTATTGTAAGTCCAACGTTGTTAAGTTTGTTTGCAAAATATGCTATGTTAGCAGTTTCTGGATAAATTAGTAGGGAGCCGTTTATATATCTAAAGTAGGAAGAGTTTGGTGGTAAAATGTTTTTGAAACGGTCCTTTTCTAGAAATTCTGATAATAAACATTTTAACATCCCGTGACATTGCACTGCACATAAAAGAATTCTCTTCAATTATGATCTATGATGCTTTTAAAAAAACTTTAAAATTTCTGTTAATCTTATGAATAATTAGTGAGCGATTTTTCCAGTTACCAACAATGTTTTTCTTTTTTTAAAGATACGTTATTTAAAATAAAATTTCTTTCGTCTTTTGGCCTTGATATCTTTTTATATGCATATAGAATTGTAAATAAAGTTTTTATTAATTTAAATTAAATTATTTTTTTTAAAGAGCATGAGGTAATTCTTTTTAGGGTCTTGAAAGTATGTGGTATTTTGGTATATGGTAGATTGGTTGATGTTGGATAGGTTATTATGGTGAACGGAAAAATTGTAAAGAGTAATGTTTCTGATTAGCCAAGTATAAGATAATGATGACCAGCCGCAGTTGTCTTCCCCTTTCAGCCATGTACAAAAATTTTGCAATAAATTACCGTTTTTTTGTCTTGATAAAGTCTATTACAGGACTAAGCGCGTAGGTGAGTAAATTATAGTTTTCCTCTTGTCTTCTTTATTTAACTATATATATATATATATATCAGTCTAATATCCAAAGGTAAAATTCTTCCTTAAACAAATACATTTTTCTCTCTAGGCATTGAAAATAAAAACGAGTGTCACCTGAGCACATAACATGAATGCATTTAGTGAAAGTAATTCTATAATCCGATTATAATGTCAGAATCAAACTACTTTATTAGCAATCAAGTTTAATTCCTTCGTGAAACCCCTAAAACAAAAGTAAACAATTAGAGGCCTAGTGTTTTCGTCTTTTATTTTCTTTTTAAGAAAACCCTTATCAATATTTTAAATATTACTAGCTTTCTATTGAATGTCAAGATTTAAAATGATTGTTTTTTGTGGAAGTTAGAATTTTATTTGTACATGTAGAAGCGGAAGCCATCAACCTAGAGATGACCTACTCTTTTGGCTTATGCCACACGGGACACGGGATCATATCAATTATTCGTTGTTAACTTTTCTTTTAGCTTTTTCAAGGTGGCTCAATTTTGTCTTTTGCACCAATAATACAAACATGAAGAATAAAGAATAATTTTTACTTTCTCTGTCATCGTGGTAAATAATGAGTGAGTGTAGAGACCTTTGTGACATATTGCATTGACCTGTTATCATTAACAGCTGTCTCTGTTTGGGTAGGCAGAAGAGAAAGACATTTTAACGATCTCCCGGCTACGTGAGAACAAAGTTTCTATTATCTCCCGCTACCTTGTTGGCATTTATACGTAACGTACATAAAATTCATTCTACCAACGATATAATGCTTTTTATGGCCGTCACTGTGATGAAGAGAAAAGAAAAAAAAGAAAATATAGAAATCTTTAAAAACGATCAACTTATGAAATGAAATCTTATTTTTATAATATTTTACAAAAATATTTTATATTTAATTCTTTCCTAAAAAGATGGTTTTGTGCTTCGCATGATAAGAACATTTCTACAAAGTATTTTTATAATGATTTACAAAGAATAAAACAATTCCATGCGCGCATTTGTACAAGTTGCATGAAATTAATGTAATTTCATATTTCATATATAAACAGTAGCTACTCTTGCGTGTACGCGTCGCTCATTCAGTGAAATGAATTAGAGAGCTCTATTGCAGGCGTATAATGATATGCACTAAAAAGTCTACCTACTTCCACCGAACGCCCATAGCCCAGGGGTAGAGTCGCCGACTGACGCCATTTCGGTCGGGTTTCAATCCTGGGTAAAAAAAGCAATCGGAGTCTAACCGTACTGATGAGCTGTGATACGGCGAAACAGATCTGTCTGCGGATGACAATATATATATATATATTAATATTTAAATATATATATATATATATATATATATATATATATATATATATATATAGATAGATAGATAGATAGATAGATAGATAGATAGATAATATTTTTACAAAAATCAAATGCACAATAATTATAGACAGTACGAATCTTCACGTCGCAATATCATCCGAGTAATTCAAACAAGAAAATTAAATGAATTATCTATCCAAAACTGCCAACCTTATTATCAATAATAATTTACCTGCAAAATCTGAACTACAGAGAACCAGTGTTGTTTACGAATTTACGGTGTCCTTTGAAGAACTGTGTTCCTCAACTATCCAAATCCGTAAACAATTACATTGGCTATCCCACTACAAAATTGACAACAAGATTGACCTTACACCTTTCCCACAAAAGTTCCATCCGATCTCATTAGAACACACATCGAGATCTTTCAGGACCTATCCATGATATCCTCGTTGATAATACATACATAATAGCATCATCAACATGCAAAAGAAGATTAAAATAATGGAGGCATTTTTAATAAAAAAGAGAAATCCTATACTTAATAACATCACTTATGAACACGGTAACAATGTGCTTACTGTGTTCGGAACTTAACAAACACTAGACTCTATATGCATAAACTTTCCACATGTTTATTTATGAGTAAAACAAAATTAATTTGTGATAATGGCTAAAAGTATAGCCGAAAGCGCTCGTAAGTACAGAAGCCTTGGACAATTCTTATATTAATTGAGTTCCGAAAAGACAAAAATTATACGAAAAAAAATTATATAAAAAACTTAATGATAATACCTTGTCTGTCATTTTTAATGAAACCTGTGTAAAACAGAGATTGTTACCTAAATACACAATGTATATATATTAGTGTAATATTTTTATTGTAAGTAGCTATAATATAAAGGTTTAACATCGCTACATGTTTCAGTGTTATTAATTGTACTTCATCGTAACGATGTTAAATGTTTTGATTATAACTACTTATAAAAATATTACAATAATAATATATTTCTTTACTTTGTATTGAGCACATTTAAAAAGTAAATGCTACGAAATGCGTATTTTTACTCTGTTTGTTCTTACTCTTACTAAGTTATATATATATATATATATATATATATATATATATATACACAACAATGTTCTGTAAATGAACGACAGAGTAAAAACATAGAATCTACATAAGGCGTTTAGTCACTTAATCATCAGCAAGAATAGATGTATTTGTAATAGAATTGCTATCAGTCACAAACACTAAAGTGAATATAGATTGCAAGATCTTAGTGACACTGTCCAAGAACCTAGGTGCAAATGAATACGAGCTCCCCAGCGGACAATCAGTTTAATAAGCCATATAACCAAACTTATCTTCCCGAATCTGATGAACAGACCTTGTAAGTAAATTAAACTGAAAATTGTACAAGAACAATGTGGTTTTTGTTAACCCTTGAACGAAAAATGTGGTATTTGTGATGAGAATGATATCAGAGAGATATACCGAAGAAGTTATACCCATGTTTATAGTTACATAAAAGCATTTAAAAAGTTACAATCCAAATATCTATTTTAACTGCTAGATTTACTTATGAAAGTATACTGGTAGCAACTCACCTGCATACGGATAGAAAATTAACAAAAATATAAGAGTTGTATCTTTTCACAGGATTTATTCCACTTTTATAGAAAGGCAACCCTAAGAGAACTAGAAGTCCTACCTAGATTTATTATGGGTGGGCATCGATCTTAACAACATAAGATGATGCCATGTTCGTGACACACACAGAAAGAAAAGGGCAGAAAATCTTAGGCAGCGTAGTAAATGAAAGCGAAAAGAAAAGACTAACCACCAATTTTTACGAATATGCGATTTCAAAATCAATCCAGTACCGAAATGGAAAATGTCTTAACAGAAAACGAAAAATGTGACATGGAAATCCGAAGGCACATTTGAATAGCAAAAGTTCCTTTCCAAAAACTAAACACAGTATTAAAAACAAGAAACTGCAGTTAGAAACAAAGAAAATATTGCTGAACTGCTATGTAATATAGTCTATATATGTAATCTATATGACAGTAGATACTAGGCAGTTTCCTCACAGATAAAGAGGAGACAAGGATGTGGTTTTACAGAAAGATGCTGAAAATATAATGGACGAAAAATGTAAGAATGGAATAAAAAATGACGCTTGTACTTAGAATTAGATTGAGACAGATGAAAATTCTGGGATACATAATGAAATGAAGTTGGAAGAATTGATATTCATGCTAAAGAGTATAAGGAAAGCAGTTAGTAACCTATCAAATGACCCTATGTAAATGGATAGCAGGAGAGAGAGAGAGAGAGAGGGAAAGAAAGAAAGAAAGAAAATAATAATAATAATAATAATAATAATATATATATATATATATATATATATATATATATATATATATAGATAGATAGATAGATAGATAGATAGATAGATAGATAGATATATTTCCCTGATCTTCTGCTCATGGGTGGTGGGGATAGAGTGAGAGAGAGAAAAGTGAGGCAGCGTCGGCACAGTTTATTAGAGAGACAATATTAAGGTGAACTGGCTCTGTTCATTCTCTTTAGTAACAGTTATTAAACTTCACAACCAGTTCTGAATGCTCTTACCACGTTTTTCTTTAACAATGTCTTATTATTTTATTTTCTGTACTAATTATGACATCGAGTAGTGAAGAATATATATATATATATATATATATATATATATATATATATATATATATATATAATTTATCGAGGCAGCAGATAATTTTCTAAACTTATACTGTTAAATATAAGAGACAATGAATATAAATTATGTTTAATCGTGAGCCGTTCTGAACGTCGTATTTTGGCTTTAATTTCAGTTGAAAATAAAGATAACAATTCTCCAACATTTGGATAATTTCTTATTAAGCTTTCGGCTCACATGAGCCATCTTCAAAGAGGTTACAAGGACATTAGCACAAAAACATCCACCATCAGCGACGATTTTATCTTGTGTTGATATAAAACTCTGCTAAACAACGGCAACAGTTGCCAAAAATAGCATACGCAGTTCGCAAATTTATAATGCGGTTCTATGACGTCACACCGCGTGATAGCTTGAAATGACAACAGAACCATATATTCAGATGCAATGTAATGTATTATGACCAGATTTAAATGTGATTTTTTCAAGTGTGGGTTGTTTGGATTTAATGTAGATGGCCTCCAATATCTGAAGGTTTACTATGTGTATGAGTGAGGATTATTTTATTGTTGACTAAAATCTGTCTGATATTACCTACATGGCTATGTTTCTCTGAAGATGGCTCATGCGAGCCGAAAGCTTAGAACCAACTTAATAAAAAATTAACCAAATATCGGAGAATTTTTGTATTTATTTTCAACTGAAATTACATAATTGACATTCATTGTCTCATATTTAACAGTATATGTTTAGAATATATATATATATATATATATATATATAAAAGGTACATCAATATATGTGTTGCCGCAATGTTAGATGCCATATCGATATAAAGATTCTGCTATCATTTTTTACCGCACGGATATTAACAAGAACTACAGAGCATAGGAAGTTTGAAGAGCCATGATCGTCCATGTTCTAAAAAGAAACGGTACACAAAAGAAGAAGAAGAAGAAGAAGAAGAAGAAGAAGAAAGCCCTATTCTTAATATACAATTTTCCAAATAAAATAAATTTCTAAAACATGACTGATCGTTTCTATTTTCATACATCTTCTCTTATTATTCGTGTTATTTTTTAATATGAAATATAGTGTATTTTACAAGGTCTTTTAGTTGCAAAAAGAGAAAAAAATGAGGGTTATTCTGCATACATCCGAAGTACATTTTATTTTGTATTTATTTGATGAGAATGTCTTCTACGGACGCACAAAGAAAATCTTCTAGATTTTATGGAGATTAGATTTGCCACGTGTTTTCCCGATACTTCCGCTCACACCTATTTTTATTGTGAGATTAAGGAGCTGAATAACTATTGGTGAGAACGCTTTGATTGTTTGTAATGATTACTTTTTGGTTACAAAGGAACATAATTTGGTAGCTATACTAAGTATATTGTTGTAGCAATGTTATATGTATGATCAAATTGTAACTTAACTTTTCTAATACCCATTATATATATATATATATATGTATATATATATATATGTATGATCAAACAAGATGGTATAAGCCTAATTCCTGTCCTAAACAAGTTCTTTGCATTTTTAATTTAAGGGTTTTGAACGTTGCGGTTGTAAGTGATCGTGAAGTCATTTTTGTTTAGTTTTGAAACTCTGTAATATTATGTAGCCGTAATGCCAGAAGTAGATTTGGAGAATTTAAATACATTTTAGAATACTTATTCCCAAATCATAGGTAGTTCTTTCAATGGGTTGTTCGAAAATTTGCAATCTTTGCTTGAAATTTGTTTTCTTCAGTATGATTTGATTAGTCCTAAGATGCTACAACTTATTATTGGAATTTTTATGTTTCTGTGACATGTATTGCTTGTTGTATAACACTTTGGTCATAATTATGACATGTGAGCCTACGAAGAAAAAATATAGCATTTAAATTCTCGAAAACCACGCTATACTAACTGTTTCAAATGAAATCACGTTTACGTGACAACACAAATATGAGAAGGTTAAAAATTTGAAAAGGGTCTTAATGATGCATAATACTACTCTTCGTCTAAGTTCCTAATGAGTCAAATATCGGACCGATTATTTGTGAGGGGTGGGGGCTATCCCTTGGTACTTGAAATCCACGTTCGACCGTTGATATTCGCAATTTATGTATTTGCTAGTTGAAATGTGACGATAGTGGTCAAAGACAAAATGTTTTTTTTTCTTGCGTGAATTCCTATATCTTTGTCGCTCGTTGATATGGCGACTGAGTTGAAAAAAGCGTATTTTTCCTGTCTGCGTGAATTGTTCGAAAAGAAAATATCGTGGCAAACATACTGTAAGACAAAAAATTCACCGCCAGGTCCATGATGCATCTGCTGAAAATTACACTTTCGTCTAGAAAGAAAAGAAATTGCCAGAATTGCGATAAAGCTGGTCATTTAAGAGCAAGTTGCTGGTATGCGAAAGAACAAAAAATAAAATAAGACAGACGCTGTCAAACGATAACGTAGACGGAAATTTGCGAAACTATGTAATAGTGAAAATATTAAATTAAACAATTAAATTCCAGCTGGACAGTGGATCTGACTTGACTATCATCATAAATTTGCATACGTGGAAGCGATTAAGAAAAGTCAACATTATTGAGAACTAACAAAACGGCACGTTCGGTGACAGGTGAAAAAATAAACATTTTAGGATAAGTATTTGTTACAGTAACTTTATATGGAACAGCCAAAAAATTGAGGCCATATGTGATGAAAAATACTGAAAATTTGTTCAGTACAGATTGGATTGAAAAGTTCAATTTGTGGGACTGTCTAATGAAATGTTTTGTCGAAAAATAGAAACTACAATGTCCAAAATTGAAGAACTGAAACTGGAACTAAAGGAAAAATTCCCGGAAGTGTTTTCAGGCGGCTTAGGGAAATGCACTAAAATAAAAGCTAAATTCAAAAAGAAAATCACACTTCCTAGAAAACATTAGTCTTGTGGCGAAAAAGTAGTTTTTAAAGTATACAGAAATAATATGACGTTTTGGAAAGTGGGCACTATAAAACAAAGAGTGGGAGACCTGGTCTACATGACACAAGGTCCCAAGAATATACATAAGCGCCACCAAAATCAAATAAGGAAATGTCGGACAACTGACATAAATGATTCACCACCGTCAAATGAAGAGCCAATAGATATCATATTCAAGAATTTTGATCTCGAGGCACCCCAGGCTTCACACGAAAGAAGGCGATTTGGCAGGAAAAGGAAGTACACAGATCCCTTGATCGTCGACCCTAAACGAAAAAATATTAAAACAACTTTTCGGAGGAAAAGCTCTTGGAAGCGGCGTGTTGTGGGGGAGTTACCCACTTAATAATGGACTCTTCTTTGCCTATATTAAACGGGAGTTAATTACTCTCGAGGACGTGTGCGGGAGTGAGAGAGAGACTCTCGTGTGGAGTGAGCAAGGGCGACAGAGACTCTGGTTCCCAGTACGACCTCAGCGCAAGATATTATTACTTTCCTCTTTAAATATCTTTGTATCTCGTTGTATTTGTTTGTATTTCTTTTTGACGTAATATGTTCTTGAACCTATCACCTTGTTGACTTATTATTTTATGGTCCCATACTGGGTCCATATATATATATAAAAGAGAAGAAATTATCTAAATCTAAAGTTCCTCATACCCAATCATGGGAAAGGCTTCCAGAGCCTGAGTCCCTAAGACAGTCTGACGTTATGTTCAACTTCATTCTGGTAATTTCTGCGACGATGCTGGTGGCATGCTGTATTAGACTCTCTCTTTCCCTTGGATAAGATCAGTCGCCTGGATAGAGGAGACATGCTGCATGGGAAACTATCAATCTCTCATAAAATCCTCCCCAGACTTGAACTCTAGAGAAGAAAACTCCAACGTCGTCTCACCATGGCGACAAAGCACCTGAAGAACAGTCTACTGATAGAAGGATTCCGAAGGTTCTTCTCTTTGGGGAACTGGCTATGCTTCAAAGACATCTGTAAAAGTAACATGAGGGTGATGGACATGGACTTCACCAACGATCACTCACGCTGGAGACGTGATTTTCATGAAAAGCTGGAGCTAGGAGAGATGAAACGGAGGTTTGTCACCAGCGTGAAGCGTGCCTGAATAAAAGAAAGCAACACAGCAAGATCGGGGAGAGCATCTTCACATGCATTCATTGCAATCGAAACTGTCATTCCCATGTGGAACCGTACAACCATAATAGATGATGCACCGCCAACAACAGCTGATGATTGTTTCTACATGAAACTCTTGAGTAGTATATTTTGATATTAATATATATAGACACACATTACAACTCACTAGTGAATTTTGATTAACAGGATGAATTTAATTGACATAATTATTATATTAAATGTCATAAGGTTTCACATAAAAGTTGAGTATGAAAATAAATTAAATGACATACATAACTTTTGAATAACATTTAATTTTATTAATTTCCTCATAATAATACGATCATGACTTGTTAGGTAACAAAAGTATATTTTTGAATATTGAACTGTTACTGGGATTCCATTACAAACAGTAAAGCAACTTCAACTAGGACTAAAAAGCCTTGTTGTTCTTGCAAGGACCTATAACCTAAAAAGGGGTAGAGTGAGGGCATTCTTGAAAATGGATCATTTTTGCATATGTATTAGAGCAAATATGTAGAACCCACTTCTTGTCTTGGTCCTCAATTTCGCATCCAAAATGTAGTTGGTAAACCTTTCTCACAATGGTGTTGAATCATTCCTTCAAACAAACTCATCTGACATCTTAGCTCTCTGTGAAGCTAACCTTGACTCTTCTATCCCCTCTTCTGAGTTTTACCGCTCACCCTCATCCCTCGACTATTCAGTACTTGACAGCATCTCCAATGATATCAATAAGGACATTTCTTCTCATCCATTTGCCCATATATTTGTGTTTGGTAACTTTAACGCCCACCACGTCAAGTGGCTGGAAAGTGGCTGGAAAACTCTGTCATCGATCTTGCGGGTCTCTACACCATGCATTTTTCAATCGCTCAGTCCCTTACGCAAGTAGTGATTTTCTCCACGCATTTCTCGAATAACCCTAATAAAAGTGACTCACTACTAGACCTCTGCGTCACTTCCATCCCGGACTCTTGCAATGTCAAGCAGCTCTGCCCTCTCGGAAACTCTGACTATGCGGTGGTTTCCGTTAACCTCTCCTTACACTCCCACTCTACCCAAGAAACTCAAACCAGCAGAATGTCCTACTGCTATCAAAGAGCAGACTGCACTCGTTCCGCGATTTTCTGTGTGACGTCCCTTGGGACAATGTTTTAGTCTTCCCGTTGAAGACTGCCCATCCGAAATCTGCTCTTGGGTGAAAGCTGGCATCGATGCTTTTATCCCAGCCAGGACGTTTCGGCTTAAATCCAATTTGTCTCCCTGATTCTCACCCGCTTGATCGGCCGCCATTGCCCACCGGAATCACTACTTCCAGCTTTATAAGAGCCACGCGTCTTTTTGCCTCTGCTCGTAATAAGTGCAAAAAGATACTTAATGAAGCTAAGATATTGTTTGCAGCTAGAATGAAGCAGCACATAGCATTCCGTAAGTTCGGCACCAAAGACTACTGGCAATTCTGTAAAAGTGTGCTTAACAATAGTAAACCCTCAATACCCACTCTAATCAATGAATTTGAGGTCCCCACCTCTTCAACGGACAAGGCTGAGTGCTTTGCTCGCAGATTCTTTACCAATTCGACACTGGATTCGTCTGGAGTATTTACACCTGACTTC